>JANAVB010039407.1:0-49122 GCA_029216955.1 Iris pallida | reverse complement strand
AAATAATTTATGTCCAACTAATTTCCCTCCAAAAATATCAATCACCATATTATATTTTTTAAAATCAAAAACTTATTATTTGAAACTTAATCATCAACTATATTAATATTAAAAATGTTTTTAATCAAATTAATCTCCCAAAATAGGGAGGTGGAGTTACAAATCTCCCCCCTTAAAATAATTTCGTCCTCGAATTCGAGAGAGACAAACAAAACAATCTCAGAGCAAAATCTCAAGAAGGTTCAAACACAATTCATTTTATTGTATTTAAAATCAACATCAAAGTACACTCAAACAAACAAACTGGGATAGCGCTTCCGCATCTCGTCCTCGTGCTCCCATGTGGAATCTTCCAGAGAGTGGTGTCTCCATATGACGTGGACAAGTGAAATAGTATCGGCCGCAAGCGCTTCTCCCTCCGGTCGAGGATCTCCACCGGCTGCTACCTCGTAGGTCAAGCTCAGAACCCACCTCTAGCTTTGAATAGTCCACCCATGGCTGGATCTGGAATGTAGCGTCGAAACTGGAACACGTGGGAAAACGTCGTGACTTCCCAAGTTGGCTGGAAGGCTAATCGATATGCCACCTCGCCAATCTGCACCGTCACATCGAAGGGCCTGAAGTATTGGGCTGAGCTTCCTGCCTCTGCCAAAACGAATGGTGCCTCTGGTGGCGATATCTTCAGGAACACTCTGCTTCCAACTGCGAACTCCTAGTGGCCGTCTGCTGTTGTCCGCCTAGGTTTCTGCCGATCCTGTGCAACTCTGAGATGCTTTCTGAGCCTTGAGACCTTATACGATAATTACACGCAAGAAGTTAGAATAACACAATCTAACAATGATCAAGGTTAAATAGACACGAATGGAATGAAGTTTCAATTACAACTTAGAGGAACGAAATCATAAAGACACAACTATTAAGTACGATCAAAAATCGATAGTTAACACAGTGGACTAGGATAAGATAGGAAAATCATGGTTAGATAGACCATGATTTAAGATCGAAGTTTAGACAGAAACAAACGAAAATATGGATCAAATTCTGACAATGTATAATTTGAGGAATTCAATGATCTAACGATAAAATACTATAAGGGTAATTAGCAAGGTTGATTTGAGAAACGTACAAAAACTCAGGAGATAAGTATCAAATCAGGATGAACATACAAGGATTTGTGATCTCGAAAACCAATAATCATAGGAAAATAAGCATAGTTCTATGGTATCCGAAACATATAGATATTTAAATCACTTTACTCAGAATCCTACCCCGCCAGGGTATACCTGGCTGCAGTGAACTTCGGCTCCGTGACTCAAATAACGATAGTTACCGAATATTCTATGCACTATATCTATTTCCAACAATCATCAACGAAGCAACCAAGAGATCATGACGAAGAATTTAGGACAAGTCTCCATAATACCCGAAACCTATGAAGTTCTGAAATCACTTAACTTAGAGTTCCTGCCCCGCCAGTGCGCTGCTGGCTGCAGTAAACTTTCGGTCTCCGCAATCCAGATAACGGCGGCGCAACTGTCACGCCCTAGTAGGTCATCGAATAGTCTTCTACTTTATCCATAGAAAATTTTAAGAAATCAAAAGAGTTTCAATAGTCCAAGTTACAAAAATGGTGAGGTTATCGACTATTAGAACATAAGGGTTTATAGGTACTAAAGGACGACAAGGAATCCAAATTAGTGAGTACAAAAGGGCAACCAGGGAGATTTAAAATTTCAGACGGGAGCGAAGTTTCAAATTATAACGAAATTTAAACTGATATCTGGAATGGCAACAAGATTCCAGATATGGACATTATCCCGAAGGGATAACAGAGTCTCGAAGGATGAACTGAAGCAAAGGTATCAGATAGAAGACAAGTTTCAAAATAATAAATAAAATCCGTACTGGAAACAAGTTTCAATAAAAAATCTCGAATAACAATGAAATCTCGAGCAAAAACTTGAATTGAAACGAATTCTCCAATAAGGTACACAGTGAAAAATAGAAAATCAAGTATCAACAAAGTCGTGAATAAGGAATAAATTCTCGAATAGAAAATCTCACGACGGGAGGAAACAAGATTTTGAATAGAGAAACAGTCTCAACGAGTCGCAAGTAGGAACGGAAGTTTCAAAGTCTGGAAAATCTTGAATAAAGACAAAATCACGAACGAAAGCAAAGTCAAAATGAGAAAGAAATCTCAAAATCTCGAATGGAATCCAGTTACGAAATAGAAAAGAGAATCACTGGGTGAATAAGAAACAAGTATCCATGAAACAAGTGATAACTCAAATAGGGGACAAGATTGAAACAAAGTGGTGATCAGAACAATTTTTCAAACAGAAACAAGCCATGAATAGGAAAATAAATCTCATACAGGGAACATGTCAAATCCTCAAATTTAAAAGAAAATTTTCAAAGGATGTCTTGAATGGTGAATAGAAGCAAATATGAATAAAATCAAATTCCAACAAGCCCCGAATAGAAAACGGAACCTCGGGGAAAAATAAAATTTATAAATTGTAACTAGTTCTGAATAGGAAACAAAATTCTTGAGTAGAATCTCGAAAAGTAAGTAAGGTCACGAAGAATGGATGGAGGAGTATCAATCGATGAAAAGAAACAATATCTCGAAATAAGTTTCGAATATCCACTAAGGTTCCAAAATAGAAAACAAGAAGTTTCAAGAAATGGTCTAGATGCTAAAAGAAATTTAAGGAAAGACTGGATTGCTAATCAAGATACATGGTTTTCCCAACCATGCAAAAGAAATCTTCTGCCTTCATTCTATCTTCAGTATTCCTCCGGGACGGAAATCTCTCTAACCTTCTTCAACTTTCCTGAGTAGACTGGTCCCTGTGGTAATGCTCCATGTGATTGCGGAATCTGGAGAGGTGGGTCCCCTTGCTGTAGTTCTGATGCTCCTCGTGCTTGTCTTTAGGTAGTGTGAAAACGGTCTCTGGACAATCCTTGACTTGATGGGCGGGCGATCCGTAGTAAAGCATAACCTTCATCTTTTGCGGCACTTGTTGTAGTGGTGTCCTAGGCGGTGGCAGAAATTGCAATTGGTTGCTGGTTGGATTTGAATATGAATCTTCCGTTAGTGCTGGAGTGTAGGGCCTCTGATAGGAATATACGGCTGTTGGCGTGCTGGCTGCTGAGATCCTGATGCTCCTCGTCCTTTGTGATCCGCAACTTGCTGGCAATCTTTCATTTGGTGGGCAGAAGATCCATAGGATAGGCAGAGTCCAAGTCTTCTGTGGCACTCTTCGAAGCGATATCCTGGATGGCGGCAGAAAGCACAATTGGTCATTGTCTGAATCTGATGATGCGGCTGAAGAAGCAATGTCTGAGTATGGCAACGCTTTGCGGGTCAGGGTAGTTGTTGTCTTCGTCATAAGTCTTCATGTCTCTCGTGTGCTTCAGCTTCCGGTCTCGTTCTGTTGTCTGTGCTACATTCTGGATCTCCTGGCTGATAGCTCCAATCTTCAGAGGAGTCGAGTCCTCAGGGACTTGGATGATTCAGTTGCGACTCCAGGTTCTCGATCTGCTCCTCGATGTAAGATATGTGCTCGGTGTCAGAGAAGTCCAAAGGTCTGGAAGTCTGGAAAGCAGAAGTCTTTTCTGGCTCGAAAAGTGCATTCACAAGTCTGGCTTGGAAAATGATGGCTTGCTCTCTCTGGGTGTCAAGGAACTCTTCAAACATCTCCGTCAACTACGTACTACCCATGGGTATAGTAGGGACGACCTGCGGGGTGGAAGCTTGGAAACCTCAAGTATAGTTGGATCAACCGTTCCGGTGTCGGTGCTTTTAAACTATCTGAAAAAATCTATTAAAATAACCTAGACCTAAATACAACATGGTTTATAGAATATCATATACCCGATGTACCTGATTTTCTATGATGTAATTCAAGTTTTCCTAGTTTAAATCAAGTCCCCCAATAGTACTCTAATACCTAGGTACTATTAGGACAGACCTGCATGGGCCACCACTAAAAATATGTCACGACCCGCTCCCGAATAATCGGACACGAGTCGGACACGCCCAGCCTTCGTCGTTAGACAGGACGAAGTAAGCTGTACCAAACTAGGGAAATCTAACCAGATAATCATAAATGTATATAATCACAGCATCTAAAAAAGTATCCCAGAATGATACCATAATCCACAATTTTGTAATAAATGTACGAGTCATCAAGAGTGAAATGTACTATGAATTCTAAAACAATATCTAAGAGTAAAGCTAACAGTCTAAACCTGAAACCTCAAGCTAAGTCATGACCCATCCTGCTCAGCTAAGATCCCGGGCTCTGGCCCATATGGTAGAATGATATCCTGCAAGCATACCTGCAACTTATCCAATCAAGAGCGGAGCAAAGTACAGTTCTAGGTAATAAACAAGAACATGATATGAAAATGAGTACAGGAGAACATGAACTATAAAGTACAGGAAAATAACATGAAGGTACATGAATGTAAGTACAGAAAATAAAGTACATGAATGTAAAGTACAAGAATGTAACTATGAACCTGAAGTACAAGACATGACAAGTGCACCATGTTTGAAATACAACTAGCTCATGTGACCGGCTGGGGGTAAGCACATGAAAGCATAAAGTACATGAATGGTACGACTTAGGGCCCGCGTGCACGATGCGAGGCCTAAGCTAGGCACATGAATATAGTAACCAGAATTGGTCACATGGCTAGTGTATTTCCCCACCAAAATTTAAAATACTCACACCCTTAAACAATCCAGTTCTCACAAGTATACTGAATCCTCAAAAAGTTTACAACAACTAACAATTCAACTTAATTGAATTAATCCCCACCCTTCCTGGGTTATATACCAACAGTCACTGAAATTTGAATTGTACACAACGAAATTAAACAGTACAGCACAACTTCTTCCAACCACTCGATCAACCATGGTTCATCCTCGAGTTCATTCCGACACAATGTCAGCACCCAACAGTCACGAACGGTTTGGGCACAAGCCGAAACTCGGACACAGCTAGTAGCTTGACGTGCACAAACTGGACAATATAGCCCACGATCAACGCTAATTATAATTAATAAATCTGTAATGATCAGAGAAATTTAGGATTTACCTGCAACAGAATCCCAGATCAACCAGAGGTTCACTCCTTCGTGTCTGGTACGTAAGCTTCGTGTCCGAATTCAAACCCAGAGTCCCCTGAGGCATTATGACGAACAGGTTGAAGACGCATTAGAAGAAGGATTCAAAGATGATTTTCCCAAAATTCTCTTGAGGAATTCATGGAAAATCCGACCAATAATCATCAATTGAACCAACCTTACCAATCAAAGAAGGATTTAAAACACTTCCAGCTCAAATCCACAAATTTCGATCAATTGTTCTTCAGTACTGATGAAAACGAAAAATCAAAAGAATTTCAAGAAATCGATCAACAAATCAATGTTGCAAGAATGAGGACTCACCGACGAATCGAAACTCTTCGATCACTGATCAATCCGAGTCGAAGTCGAAATCCTCTTCTACTCGCAATTCTTCAATCGATCGGTCAACTCTAACTCAATCTGAGAATTTAGATCAGGATGATCAAATCGATCCTGTTGAAATTGATAGAATAGTGAACCGATAAATAGAACTCACCTTTGTAACCAATTGATTCTCAAGGCGCTCGATGGATCTCCAATTCGCCAGGAAGAATTGATCGAAAGTCCCTCTCGCGCCGATCGACGAGATCTCGCTCGAATCGTTCGATCCTCACGGGTTTGATGCGAGGAGTTGGTCGAAGATTCTGAAGTGGATCACCGCTGGGTTGGAAAACTTCAGTCGCCGTCGCGGCCTGCCTGCTCGCCGCTCGGAAAGCTAATCGTCGGCATTGTCGTTGTGCTCAGGGAGGAGGGAACCAACAAAATGAAAAAAATTAAATTCTGAAACAAAAGGAAATGAGAACAATCTGTTCTCTCATTCATATATATAATAAAGTGCCAATTTGCACTTTGCCCCCTCCGCCCTAGAACAATTATAACTTAACCCCTTCCACTCAAGAACATTTCCAGAAAGCCCCTATTCTTTTTCATTTATTGCAGGATGAATCAAAAACATAAAAAGTCACATGGTGGTCCCAAAGTTTGTTATAACAACTTTCAAAATTTTAAAAATAATTTCTGTCCATCTAATTTCCCTCCAAAAATATCAATCACCATATTTATTTTTAAAATCAAAAACTTATTATTTGAAACTTAATCATCAATTATTATTAATATTAAAAATGTTTTTTAAATCAAATTAATTTCCCAAAACAGGGAGGTGGAGTTACAAATCTCCCCCTTAAAATAATTTCGTCCTCAAATTCGAGAGACAAACAAAACAATCTCAGAGCAAAATCTCAAGAAGGTTCAAACACAATTCATTTTATTGTATTTAAAATTCTCAATATCAAAGTACACTCAAACAAACAAACTGGATAGCGCTCCCGCATCTCGTCCTCGTGCTCCCATGTGGACTATTCCGAGAGTGGTGTCTCCATATGACGTGGACAAGTAAAATAGTCTGGTTCCGTAAGCGCTTCTCCCTCCGGTCGAGGATCTCCACCGGCTGCTCCTCGTAGGTCAAGCTCGGACCCACCTCTAGCTTTGAATGGTCCACCACATGGTTTGGATCTGGAATGTAGCGTCGAAGCTGGAACACGTGGAAAACGTCGTGTACTCCCTCCAAGTTGGCTGGAAGCGCTAATCGATATGCCACCTCGCCAATCCGTCCGTCACATCGAAGGGCCTGAAGTATCTGGGCTGAGCTTCCTGTCTCTGCCAAAATGAATGGTGCCTCTGGTCGGTGATATTCTTCAGGAACACTCTGCTTCCAACTGCGAACTCCAGTGGCCGTCTGCTGCTGTCCGCCTAGTGCTTCTGTCGATCCTGTGCAACTCTGAGATGCTTCCTGAGCCTTGAGACCTTATACGATAATTACACGCAAGAAGTTAGAATAAACAATCTAACAATGATCAAGGATTAAATAGACACGAATGGAATGAAGTTTCAATTACAACTTAGAGGAACGAAATCATGAAGACACAACTATTAAGTACGATCAAAAATCGATAGTTTAACACAAGTGGACTAGGACAAGATAGAAAATCATGGTTAGATAGACATGATTTAAGATCGAAGTTTAGACAAGACACAACGAAATATGGAATCAAATTCTGACAATGTATAATTTTGAGGAATTCAATGATCTAACGATAAAATACTAGAAGGTAATTAGCAAGGGTTGATTTGAGAAAACGTACAAAATACTCAGGAGATACAGTATCAAATCAGGATGAACATACAAGGATTTGTGATTCTCGAAAACCAATAATCATAGGAAAATGAGCATAGTTTCTATGGTATCCGAAAACATATAGATATTTAAAATCACTTTACTCAGAATCCCTACCCCGCCAGGGTATACCTGGCTGCAGTGAACTTCGGCTCCGTGACTCAAATAACGATATGTTACCGAATATTCTATGCACTATATCTATTTTCCAACAATCATCAACGAAGCAACCCAAGAGATCATGACATGAAGAATTTAGGACAAGTCTCCATAATACCCGAAACCTATGAATGTCTGAAATCACTTCAACTTAGAGTTCCTGCCCCGCCAGTGCGCTGCTGGCTGCAGTAAACTTTCGGTCTCCGTAATCCAGATAACGGCTGCAGCGCGCAACTGTCACGCCCTAGTAGGTCATCGAATAGTCTTTCTACTTTATCCATAGAAAATTTCAAGAAATCAAAATGAGTTTCAATAGTCCAAGTTACAAAAATGGTGAGGTTATCTGACTATTAGAACATAAGGGTTTATTAGGTACTAAGAGACGACAAGGAATCCAATTAGTGAGTACAAAAGGGCAACCAGGGAGATTTAAAATTTCAGACAGGGAGCGAAGTTTCAAATTATAACAAATTTAAACTGATATCTGGAATGGTAACAAGATTCCATATATGGGACATTATCCCGAAGGATAACAGAGTCTCGAAGGATGAACTGAAGCAAGGTATCAGATAGAAGACAAGTTTCAAAATAATAAATAAAATCCCGTACTGGAAACAAGTTTCAATAAAATCTCGAATAACAATGAAATCTCGAGCAAAAACTTGAATTGAAAACGAATTCTCCAATAAGGTACACAGTAAAAATAGAAAATCAAGTATCAACAAAGTCGTGAATAAGAATAAATTCTCGAATAGAAAATCTCAACGAGGAAACAAGATTTTGAATAGAGAACACAGTCTCAACGAGTCGCAAGTAGGAACTGAAGTTTCAAAGTCTGGAAAATCTTGAATATGAGACAAAATCACGAACGAAAGCAAAGTCAAAAATAAGAAAAGAAATCTCAAAATCTCGAATGGAATCCAGTTACGAAATAGGAAAAGAGAATCACTGGGTGAATAAGAAACAAGTAACCATGAAACAAGTGATAACCAAATAGGGGACAAGATTGAAACAAAGTGGTGATCAGAACAATTTTTCAAACAGAAACAAGCCATGAATAGGAAAATAAATCTCATATAGGGAACATGTCAAATCCTCAGATTTGAAAGAAAATTTTCAAAGGATGTCTTGAATGGTGAATAGAAGCAAATATTGAATAAAATCAAATTCCAACAAGCCCCGAATAGAAAACGGAACCTCGGGGAGAAAATAAAATTTACAAATTGTAACTAGTTCTGAATAGGAAACAAAATTCTTGAGTAGAATCTCGAAAAGAAAGTAAGGTCACGAAGAATGGATGGAGGAGTATCAATCGATGAATAGGAAACAATATCTCGAAATAAGTTTCGAATATCCACCAAGGTTCCAAAATAGAAAACAAGAAGTTTCAAGAAATGGTCTAGATGCTAAAAGAAATTTAAGGAAAGACTGGATTGCTAATCAAGATACATGGTTTTCCCAACCATGCAAAAGAAATCTTCTGCCTTCATTCTATCTTCGGTATTCCTCCAGGACGGAAATCTCTCTAACCTTCTTCAACTTTCCTGACGTAGACTGGTCCCTGTGGTAATGCTCCATGTGATTGCGGAATCTGGAGAGGTGGGTCCCCTTGCTGTAGTTCTGATGCTCCTCGTGCTTGTCTTTAGGCAGTGTGAACAACGGTCTCTGGGCAATCCTTGACTTGATGGGCAGGCGATCCGTAGTACAAGCATAACCTCCATCTTTTGCGGCACTTGTGTGTAGTGTCCTAGGCGGTAGCAGAAATTGTAATTGGTTGCTGGCTGGATTTGAATATGAATCTTCCGTTAGTGCTGGAGTGTAGGGCCTCTGATAGGAATATACGGCTGTTGGGTGCTGGCTGCTGAGATCCTGATGCTCCCGTCCTTTGTGATCCCAACTTGCTGGTAATCTTTCATTTGGTGGGCAGAAGATCCATAGGATAGGCAGAGTCCAAGTCTTCTGTGGCACTCTTCGGAGCGATGTCCTGGATGGCGGCAGAAAGCATAATTGGTCATTGTCTGAATCTGATGATGCGGCTGAAGAAGCAATGTCTGAGTATAGCAACGCTTTGCGGGTCCAGGGTAGTTGTTGTCTTCGTCATGAGTCTTCATGTCTCTGTGTCCTTCAGCTTCCGGTCTCGTTCTGTTGTCTGTGTCGTGCTACATTCTGGATCTCCTGGCTGATAGATCCAATCTTCAGAGGAGTCGAGTCCTCAGGGACTTGGATGATCTTCAGTTGCGACTCCAGGTTCTCGATCTGCTCCTCGATGTAAGATATGTGCTCGGTGTCGAGAAGTCCAAAGGTCTGAAAGTCTGGAAAGCAGAAGTCTTTCCTGGCTCAAAAGTGCATTCACAAGTCTGGCTTGGAAAATGATGGCTTGCTCTCTCTGGGTGTCAAGGAACTCTTCAAACATCTCCGTCAACTACGTACTACCCATGGGTATAGTAGGGACGACCTGCGGGTGGAAGCTTGGAAACCTCAAGTATAGTTGGATCAACCGTTCCGGTGTCGCGTGCTTTTGAACTATCTGAAAAAACTATTAAAATAACCTAGACCTAAATACAACATGTGTTTATAGAATATCAATATACCCGATGTACCCGATTTCTTATGATGTAATTCAAGTTTCCCTAGTTTAAATCAAGTCCCCCAATAGTACTAATACCTAGGTACTATTAGGACAGACCTGCATGGGCCACCACTAAAAATATGTCACGACCCGCCCGAATAATCGGACACGAGTCGGACACGTCCAGCCTTCGTCGTTAGATAGGACGAAGTAAGATGTACCAAACTAGGGAAATCTAACCAGATAATCATAAATGTATATCACAGCATCTAAAAATGTATCCCAGAATGATCACCATAATCCACAATTCTATGTATATAAATGTACGAGTCATCAAGAGTGAAATGTACTATGAATTCTAAAACAATATCTAAGAGTAAAGCTAACAGTCTAAACCTGAAACCTCAAGCTAAGTCGTGACCCATCCTGCTCAGCTAAGATCCCGAGCTCTGGCCCATATGGTAGAATAATATCCTGCAAGCATACCTGCAACTTATCGAGTCAGGAGCGGAGCAAAGTACAGTTCTAGGTAATGAACAAGAACATGATATGAAAATGAGTACAGGAGAACATGAACTATAAAGTACAGGAAAAGAACATGAAGGTACATGATGAAAGTACAGGAAATAAAGTACAGGAATATAAAGTACAAGAATGTAACAATGAACCTGAAGTACAAGATATGATAAGTGCACCATGTTTGAAATACAACTAGCTCATGTGACCGACTGGGGGTAAGCACATGAAAGTACATGAATGGTACGACTTAGGGCCCACGTGCATGATGCGAGGCCTAAGCTAGGCACATGAATGTAGTAACCGGGATTGGTCACATGGCTAGTGTATTTTCCTACCAAAATTTAAAATACTCACACCCTTAAACAATCCAGTTCTCACAAGTATACTGAATCCTCAAAAGTTTACAACAACTAACAATTCAACTTAATTGAATTAATCCCCACCCTTCCTGGTTACACTATCCAACGGTCACTGAAATTTGAATTATACACAACGAAATTAAACAGGACAGCATAACTTCTTCCAACCACTCGATCAACCATGGTTCATCCTCGAGTTCATTCGACACAATGTCAGTACCCAACAGTCACGAACGGTTGTTGGGCACAAGCGAAACTCGGACACAGCCAGTTGCTTGACGCGCACAAACTGGATAATATAGCCCACGATCAACGCTAATTATAATTAAACAATCTGTAATTATCAAAAAAATTTAGGATTTACCTGCAACAGAATCCCAGATCAACCAGAGGTTCACTCCTTCGTGTCGGGTACGTAAGCTTCGTGTCCGGATTCAAACCCAGAGTCCCCTGAGGCATTATGACGAACAGGTTGAAGACGCATTAGAAGAAGGATTCAAAGATGATTTTCCCGAAATTCTCTTGAGGAATTCATGAAAAATTTGACCAATAATCATCAATTGAACCAACCTCACCAATCAAAAGAGGATTTAAAACACTTCCAGCTCAAATCCACAAATTTTCGTTTAATTGTTCTTCACTGATGAAAACGAAAAATCAAAAGAATTTCAAGAAATCGATCAACAAATCAATGCTGCAAGAATGAGGACTCACCGACGAATCGAAACTCTTCGATCACTGATCAATCCGAGTCGAAGTCGAAATCCTCTTCTACTCGTAATTCTTCGATCGATCGTCAACTCTAACTCGATCTGAGAATTTAGATCAGGATAATCAAATCGATCCGGTTGAAATTGATAGAATAGTGAACCGATCAAATAGAACTCACCTCTGCAACCAATTGATTCTCAAGGTGCTCGATGGATCTCCAATTTGCCAGGAAGAATTGATCGAAAAGTCCCTCTCGCGCCGATCGATCGAGATCTCGCTCGAAGTCGTTCGATCCTCACAGATTTGATACGAGGAGTTGGTCGAAGATTCTGAAGTGGATCGCCGTTGGGTTGGAAAACTTCAGTCGCTGCCGCGGCCTGCCTGCTCGCCGCTCGGAAAGCTAATCGTCGGCGTCGTCGCCATCGTCGTTGTGCTCAGGAAGGAGGGAACCAACAGAATGAAAAAAATTCAAATTCTGAAACAAAAGGAAATGAGAACAATCTGTTCTTTCATTCATATATATAATAAAAGTGCTAATTTGCACTTTGCCCCCTCCGCCCTAGAACAATTACAACTTAACCCCTTCCACTCAAGAACATTTCCATAAAGCCCCTATTCTTTTTCATTTATTGCAGGATGAATAAAAAACAGTTAAAAAGTCACATGGTGGTCCCAAAGTTTGTTATAACAACTTTCAAAATTTTAAAAATAATTTCTGTCCAACTAATTTTCCTCCAAAAATATCAATCACCATATTTATTATTTTAAAATCAAAAACTTATTATTTGAAACTTAATCATCAACTATTATTAATATTAAAAATGTTTTTTAAATCAAATTATTTCCCAAAACATGGAGGTAGAGTTACAAAGAGTGAACTCTATAAATAAGTAAATATCGCCACATTTTTTACGAGTATAATAGCAGAATGACTAACCCCTAGAAGTCCATATCCACGACCAGCAAAGTCTAATATGTCCAATAATATAAGAGTATTCTCCTCTTAATTAACCAACCAAGTTTGTGAATTATGTCATCATAAATATTTAGATTATTGTTCCTTCACCCGTAACCTTAAAAATGTAGACATCAACCAAGTAGACAATACCTCTCCCTTCCTCGATCAAGTAAAAATAACATATTTCCATATATGCAGAGATCTATGATAGGCTAATATTAAGTTAACAATAAATTTATTATCCTATTAAATTGTAAGCAGATCGTCCAAATTATCACTATCTTCTTCCCCCATTATTGTCGCCAGATCAATACTTTTGTTAAGTAGCGAAGGTAAGAAGAATTTACTTTTTCTTGATACTTATGCTTACTTAACTACGTGTGTCCGGTGCGAGTTTTCCATCGAAGGGGTGTTACCCCAGGAGAATTCTATGAAGAGTTGCTTTGGGTCGTTATGTATATTATTTGAGAAATTGTTGAAGCTCGAAATACGAGTGAGAATGCTAAAAGTTCTTAAAATTTTGGAAGATAACCAATTTCGAAGACCAAAGTTTTCTGATCGTTTTAGATCATAATTTAGTTAGCCATATATCAGTTAGAGATAGACTCTCGATTGCCCTAAACATTTTTAGGGGTCGAACTATCTAAGTTTTAGACCCGTAGGACAGAGATATGGAAGCGTAACAAATATATAATCCATATGTACTAGTTTGTTCTAGAAGATTGAATATCATACTGGATTGTATATATTCACATTCTACATGATACTTGTTATATGTGTAAGAGATTTTTTTTTTGCGTATAAAGAGATATATAACATGACTTGTATCGAATATAATGTTGAGTTGTATTATCATATTATGTGATATTTGTATGTATAGATATTAAAACCTGAATTATTTCAATGGATGAAAAAAATTCTTGCTGAACGGTATTCTTGTAGCCACGTGATACCAATAGTACATAGATCAAGATATATATCTAAGCCAGAAAATGAAAGATTTAATCTAAGATAATAGAACTAAAAATTGTTTATGGTTGTAGAATAGAGCATTGGATGGGTAGAGGATGCACACATACCATATAAAATTATTGCAATATAATAACGAACGATGATCAGTGTCTTCTCACTCCTTAGGGTCTTGCGTTGTGAGAGTGAATACTTAGCTTTCTTTTCTTATGTAATACTTGAACATGCATATTTGATTAAAAAAATAAGATCGGTGTTTTAAGTGATATGTTTCAAAATTTATTCCTTGCTTTAGGACAGGGCTAGACTACTAAGCACTGTACTACCTTGCAACAGCATAATCCGTGATCACGGGATGATTGTCAAGAAACTAGTCAAGTGGAGATCCAAAATATTATTCTCCAAATTGCATCATCATATAGTAAGGATTGTATCGTGATTGTGTTAGTGACTGTTAAGACATAGGAATATTTGGGACACTAATGAATCACTAGATTTAGGATCACACTGTGTCTTGTTTTATTTGAATACTTCCTTATGATTTGTTCATTTAATTGTCTATCTGAGTTTTAGATCACGAATTGTCAATCATAACTTGTTTTACATCATTTATTTTACCATTCTTAAATCAAGGACTTGCATGTCTTTGACGACCTAGTATTTGTTCACTAGATGAAGGCATAGCTGAGAAATAGACACTTCCTATATAAATAGCGTTGATGAGTCTGAAGAGTAGTATAGACAGAGAGTAGAATTATAATTTTCACATGTGTGGTAGAATAGTCATTTTATGTATATTACATTTTGAGATTAAAAACTAGACTTGTGAGATACAATTATGGATGGTTTATGTTTATAAATTGGTATTCTCAGTTTATCAGTAGTTTAGTTTTGCCCATACTTCTATTCTAGAATTTTACAGGAAACAATCACAATACTGATACATGTATATTTCTTTGGCATGCAGCATGGGATGTTAGTTACATACTCGGCTCACTATATTCTAGGAACGGGGCGTGACATAATAAATAGAGAATTATTTGAATTCGAGTGATAAAACTTGATTTAATTTGATAGGATTTAGAAATTTAGTTAGTGTTTAGAAAATCTATTAATTAAATTTTAATTTATCTAGGTTTTTGTTTTAAGAATTTTATATTTATACCTATTAGTTTTGGCCTTGAGTATATTTAGGATTTAGGGTTTTTCTTCTATCATTGACTCATTATTAATATCATAATTTTAGTATTAATTACTTTAAACAATAACCATCTAATTAGTAAGAAAAAAAACTACATAAATATTCACTTTAAATTAAATTTAGGACTTCATCTGTTTCCATAATTCAAATTAGAAATCGAAATTTGAGGGTCAAGGGGCTTACGGAGAAAAGCTTAAGGCATTAGGCATTATTATCCCATCCAAGCCATTTCATGACAGTACGAAATCCATTGCCTTTTTCCTTGTAACTTTAGAGAAAAAGAGATCTAATATGCAAGCCATTTACTAATTGAAAATATTGATAGAAAGATTTAGAGAGAGAAGAGAGATTTACATATGGTTTTTACTGACTTAAAGAAAGTTTATTAATAAGTCCCTACGGAGATAATGTACTGGGCTTTGAAGAAGAAACAAGTTTTCAAGTAGTTATATTGAGACCATTAGGATATGTATGATAGAGATATGACTACCATGCCAATTAATGGAAGAGATGGTAAACAATTTCCTATTACAATTGGCTTGCATAGATGTTCTTATTAAGTCCTTACCTTTTTTGTGGAAGTTATATATCAAAAAAGGCTTATGTAGGAGGAGGTTCCATAGTTTATGATTTTTGCTAACGATCTTGTGTTGGTTGATGAGAGTATAGAATTATAATAGTAAGGAAGAAGTGTGGCAAGAGACTAAATGAGTTCAAAGATTTTAAATTTAATAGAACGAAAACAGATAAATTATTTTCAACCATAAGTCAAAGATACATAATGAGGAGTCTATATAGTTGGACAAGATCTAAAGATTCTATGCGTTTTATAATCTCAGTCTATAAATACCCCAGTGAAGAGTTGATTGAGAATCTTCTTCTCTTCAAAGAGAATTTCACTTTAAGAGCAACTGCAATCCAATATGTTTTCTTCTTCCCCCTGAAAAATTCTACCATTACCCAGGCTATGGGCAGCTAGCTGTTCATTATTTTATCCAAACGTGCTTCAAAACACAAGACTCGTCATGAGTGTCTCCAATCTTTTCTACTGAGTTTTCTTCCTTGGGTTTACTACATTTATGCAAACCTCTAGTAGTTATATCATTGAATGATACTCAAAGCTTATGAGTAGAGTCCATATCAACAAAGAAGATCGAGTTAGCTTTCCTATAGAAGCATCGTATTAAAGGCTCTTTCAAACCCATGTAGTGAAGAATCCGAGAAAACTTGTTCATGTCATCGAAGTCATTCTACTTCGTGTCAGACCGTCAACGGAGCAAAGTGGTCGTGCACTACAATTTTCTAGAGATATTATTTGTAATAGAATTTATGTTGTACTTATAAACTTTACTTTTGTAAGTCAAAGAATTAAATTAATATGAAAGCTTTTCCTAAAAAAATATAAGGACTTCTCATAGAATTTGATGGATCCTCCTTGAATCTCCTTAGGAACAATGCATGAAGCAATTCCTTAGCCCTCTCTTTAAACAGACTAAGCAATCCGTAATTTATGTTTTAAAAAACCCTAAATTCGTAAACCAATCCAAGCCATCGAAATCACACAAGGAGCTGTCCAAAACTGACCCAAATACGTTTCCAAAGTTGATGTCTGCCCAGACTGTATCCGGACCGAAACTCCTTTGAAATTTGACCCACCATGCACCGTGAAAGATCCATAATTTTGCCAGAATTTTGGTTGTCTATATCATAATTCTCACGGAATTTCGGTCCTAGCTTGGCCACTTTATTCCCTCCCACCCCCCCTCCCCCTCCCCCTCCGATCTTTGTCGATCGATCCACCACTTTAATTAGCAGGATAAGATGGGACGGGTCCAAAAAATATTGGGACCAGACCGGAACTCGACCCGTTCGAAACAGGTCTGAAGCGGACTGACCCGCGGGTCCAACCGGGTCCAAAATAAAGAGTTAAAAATTTTCAGCAACTATAATAGAGCAAACATTTACATATGTTATATTATCTATAAGAACAAAACAAATCTAATGTCCTCCCAAATTTCTAGAATATATTTACTAAACAATAGCATGTTCTATTATCTACGGACTATAATAACAAAAACTTCAAGAAATTGATAATAAAAAAATTACATATCCCTATAAACGGGTCGGGTCCCGTTTATTTTGAAAATAGGATCCGTCCCGACCCGTTAATGTTACACGACCCATCCCGGCCCGGCCCGTTTAAATTCCAAAATTTAGGAACCGGCTTGTTTGGACGTTTTACGGTTCGGACCGGATCGGAACCGTGGGTCTTGGAACGATATGCCCAGTCCTAGTTGTATCGTGTGTTTGTTCTATTTGTACTATTTATTCGGTAAGTTTGTCTTGTTATTTCTTGTCGTAAGTGGACCTCTCCCATTCCTCAGTTTTAAGATCTTCAACCTTAATTGTTGGTTGAATAAGAATACCACAATAAATTATGATTTTGAGTATTAGCCCTTTGCTACAATCAAACATACTAAGATCTTCAACCTTAATTGTTATTTGGATTTTAATACAACAACCAATGGATGCCTACTGTCTTTCCCAGAATAAAACCCCAACATACAAAATGAAAATCCCATTCAAAAATTCTGGAGTGCACAACCCTTTATCCCACATCGGAAATAGAGCAAAGATGACATGTGCTTTTAATACTATTGTGCAACACGATCATCCGCCGAGTTTCGTGGCTGGAGCTTGTAACCCATGTGGGGGCTTTAAGATGGTTTGGACTGTTGGTTCGGTTCCTTGGATTAGGTTGCAATCGGTTATCAATTGTCTGGCCTGCCTGTTCCAAGCTGAGAGTTGGCCTGCTGGGCTTGGGCGAAGGCCTGGGTTCAGCAGCGCCCTAAAGTGGAGGGGACCGCGTGAGGCTGGCTTCACAGAGCAGCGTCCACCTCCCGCTCCCGACAGTGGAAGGATAACGGGCCGACTAACTGGGCTTCTATTAAATATCCAAGGTCGGTCCAATCGGACATCCATCTTTTTTAATTTTTATTTTAATTTATATTTACAAACTATTATTATTTATTTATTTACCCATAACATTTTCAAATATTTCTGCTTTTTTTTATATTATATTTACTATTATTTGTAGGATCAATTAAAACATAAGCATAGTTGTTCTTTGGTTATTTACTTTTAAGATATTGTATAATATTCAAATTTCGAGTTTAGGTATCTATGTTGTTTGTTGTCTATCCAAAAGAGAGTTTGTATCTCGTATTTTAACGATTGATTTGGGTTGATGCTGGCCAAAATAGAGACATGAACGAAAATTTTGAATTTTATAAGAGATCACAAACTAAACGAAATTTTTGAATATTATGGAGACATAAGCGAGATCTAATTGTAGTCCAAGTCAACCGTTAGGACGGACCGGAATCCTCTTCAAGATAATACAAAGGCCTAAACACACATCGGTGGCACATTCATGGAAAAGTAAAAGGCAATGTTCCTCTTCAATTTTTTATTTGCTTTCTCGAAATGTTGGTTTCATGCATTATTTGGATATACACAAACAACATGTGCTCGACCATGGAGCATAATTAGACTACTTCGCAAGGACTTGGTCCTCAAGCATGTGTGACTTATCTGGATGTACACAACAAACAA
Source organism: Iris pallida (assembly GCA_029216955.1). NCBI lineage: Eukaryota > Viridiplantae > Streptophyta > Magnoliopsida > Asparagales > Iridaceae > Iris > Iris pallida. The sequence goes on along the minus strand of JANAVB010039407.1, from coordinate 30,744 downwards.
AGCCGGCCTCCTACAACGGAGGATACCGCATGAGCCATTGAACAGAGGGCGGCCTCGATTAGAGGCCCGCGACCCTCCCGCTCTGGGGCCTTGAAGGATAATGGGCCAGTTTATCGGTAAACAAAATCCAAGGCCAGTCCAATTGGACAACCATTTTTTAAAAATAATATACGTTTACTTTATTTTATTTTTATAGGAAAAATAATTATAACAATTTATCGGTATGTGCTATGAAGTCTAGGGTCCAACGAGTAAGGATGGCAACGCTCCCTCACCATCCTTGAATAGTGTACGAATCTGATGAATTTCAATTTTTTACCCTCGTTCCGTTAATAAATGTTTTATTGTACACTATAAAAACTATTTTCATTCCAAATAAAAATAAAAAATATGTTAATAAAATATTATTTTCATCAAAAAAAAAAGTACAACTAGATAGAGAAAATAATACACTACAACAAAAAGACAGAGAATATTAATCCATCAAAAAAAAATATTAATTGGGGTCGAAAATTTATCGGGACAGATAATACTATACCCATATCTTGTCCCAAATCTGACCAAAAAACTTTTTTGATCCGTATTCCCGTTTTCATTTATGTTTTTAAATCTCCAAACATGTTCCGTCGTAAAAAAAAAATTAAAAAAATAAAAAAATAAAAAATTCTAGTCTAATTATTCCACAACTACCCCTAGAAGGAAATACGCAAATTTGACTTTTCACATACAAACTTACTTTATTTCTTTTCTGGTTGTAGATTTCACGATTGTTTGGTTGATGATGCAAGAAAAACATCATCGTTGCCTTCAAACTAGATGCACCATCACCTAAAAGAAGTTGAATTATTCAGATTCAGAGGCATTAATAAGAAAATTGATTTAGTAGTTGGCTTGTTTAACAAAGTCAAATCACTTGAACCGATGAAAGATCAATCCTAAGAGATGTACCATAATGGGGACAAAGTATGCAATAACCTTAGACGGCTTTTGAATGGATTCAGAGCAAAGGCGGAACCAGAAATTTAAGATGGAGTGGACTAGGATAGGCTGACTCATATAAAAAATGAAATTACTCTATGGCTAGCTTAGTACTAGCTCACTACTAGCAAATGCTGATGTGGCGGAGAGAGAGAACCAAGTTTACAGGTTTAGCTGGTTAACATTAAAATTAATACTAAAATTAATATTAACTTCAAATTAACATGAATATTAATATTAATATTAATAGTAACATTAATTAGCATTAATATTAATTTTGACATTAACATTAAAATTAATATTAACATTAAATTAAAATTAGCATTAGCATTATCATTAACATTAACAATAAATCTTTTGGGTAATTAATTTTTTGAGTTAAAACATGACATGTCAGCTGTCATGTCACTTTCCATGCCAGATGCCACATAACGGAAGATGTCATCACCAAAAAATTTTGGAAGACAATTAACATAAGAGAAATATTTGAAGAATATTTTTCAAAAACTGTTGACCAGCTAAACCTGCAAACTTGGTCACCTCTTTCCGCCACATCAACATTTGCTAGTAGTGAGCTAGTACTAAGCTAGCCATACAGCAAGATTGTATAAAAAAAAGCAAAAAATAAAAAATATATGGAAAAAAAATTGGATAGGCTAGAGCCCACCCCAGGCCCTACCTAGTTACGCCACAGATTCAAAGTGCACAAGAAAGGACAAGGCAATGAAGTCTGAATCTCGTTTCAGGCATTAGCTTAGCGATACTATGACTAGGGTCGAATCAGGATGGGTTGCTCTAGCCAGGCCATAGGTTGCACCTTGAGATATAAATATAGGTATAATATGAATTTGGCCTAGAGCGGCAGTAAGAAAAACAAATTGCCTTGGAGATTGACCTATGAAGAGGGGTCGTCTAAGCCCGAAGTCTTTGCTGCTCGCTACACTCAAGCTTTGCATGAACACCCTTTTTATAAGAATTTTTTTGTTGGTATGTAGCCAACGTGCCGCTAACACCTTAAGAAGTGTGGACGGATCAAGCTGCTCCAAGACTGGATGCGCTGACATAAGGCACTGCTCTGCATATGGTCGTACCCTTAGGCCTCGTTTGGTTCACGGAAAGGAAATAAATTCTCTTATATTTTTCACGAGAATAAGAAAGTAGAATTCATGTCACATTTTTCTCATTGTTTGGTAAAACAAACAAACTATCTAGGAAAGGAAAACAAAATATAACAATGTTCCAATAATATTCTTACCTTTTAAAATAAAAATAATATTATAAAAATAATATTAATGGTAAAATAAGCAATGACACATGGTTACTTTTGTCATAACTTTTGTAATAAATGTTGGGAAAGGAGGAGAAAAAATCAATCACATGAGTCTTGAGTGGAACCATATTCCCACCAATTTTTTTCCTTGTCAGGAAATTGATTCCCAAGTTTGTAGCTACCAAACAAAAAAAAGGAACAACTTTTCTTTCTTGGTTCCTTAAATCCGTGAACCAAACGAGGCCTTAGTGGTGTTGACCCCCAAATTGTGGTCCCTCTAACATCTGTCTATGTGGCTGCAGTGCCTTAGGTTGCTGATCCGTTGGCATCTACTTCTTGTATCGGAGAAAATGTTCTTGAAAGAAAAGGACACAATATATCAATAAGGAGCAAGAATATCAAGTAGTTTAACAGTTCAATGAATGGAAAGATAGGGACATGCAAAAGGAAATCAGTAGGATATTTTGTATTGAGATTTCTAAATACTTATACCCCACAGCTCTGAGAACAAATATACATTGGCCACCACTAGAACCTTGTTACATCCCAGTACTAAAATATAGAGAACGGTGGTGACGTAACATAGCTAGCTATGCATTACGGAGTTTGCTAGCATCCCCAAGTACAATCACGACTATATACAAGGTGGCTATCTACAATACATCAGTCATTCATACGACTAACTAGCAATCATATATCTATATCCTGTTAGAACTTTATTGTGCCATGTCGATTCATGAGATGAAAAACATAAATTAAATTGCGGAAGCGTACCTGAATCCATTGCTAGGCTTGATGGATCTTGAAGCGATCTTCTCTTTATTGGGTTCGATCTTCCAACTTGCTATGACCCTTAATGACAAAGAAGAATCCGAATCCTTTGTCCCTCTCTTTCTGTTGATGGGGATGCAGAAGAGAAAAAGAGAAAACCTCTCTTTTGGTGGCCGTATAAGTTGGGGACCATAACCCTAATGAATACACATATATATAGATATGTGTGTTGTGATATTTCTAATTTTGCCCCTCATCAAATTAGAATTATCTCCGGTATCTACACATTAATTCCATGACAATTATACCCTTAAGCCAATTTCCAAATAGACCACTTTAATTTGGCTTAATTATTTAGATAGCCCAAACACAATTAATTTTATATGTGTGGCCCCTAATTATTGAATAATTCCAACAATCTCCCACTGGGCCACATATGTAACCTTATAATTGTGTTAACCTTAGTGAGCTCATAAATTGCTATCTTAATCCTTAGGGTATATCCGGACAATCTCGTCCATTAACCATATCAACATAGGATCAAAGCGGCATTCGTCACATATAGCGTAACTAAACCATCAATGGTCACATATACCAATATAGCTAAACGACATAGATCAATCATGGATGCGTAGCATGGAAATTACACGCAATGTGATCAATACATGTCAATTTCCAACTGGTCCTCCTTAACTTTAATGAGATCAATACTTTAACATAATGAAAACAGAATGAACTGAATTTCCATATATCTGATCAGATAAATATCCAAAATACTTTAATACATAAATGTGTCCAAAACCAAATAGCACCCAAATACATAAAATACAAACTCCCACTATATTACCATATTCTTAATTAACACCCATATGAGCAGTATGCTCATGAAAGACCCTGGATGATAATGCTTTTGTGAGCGGATCCGTTAACATAGAGTTTGTCCTAATGTGCTATATGGACACTATAACCATTCTGAATTCTTTCCTTTACAACTAGAAACTTTATGTCAATATCCTTTGACATACAAGTTTTTGTTGTTATTGGAATACAGTATTGTTGATTCATTGTCCCACCATAATTTTATGTGGTCTTTCAATACCGTACTGTAGGCGCAGCCTTGTGACAAAATTTTGCAACAATATTCCCTGAATAGATGCCCCACAACATGTTATAAACCTTGCTGCCATGGTGGAAAAAATTATGAGTGCATGTTTGACACTCATCCAAAATTTATCTCCATTAGTCAGCATAACCTGATGTGGATCTCCTGCTGTATTGGCATCCAACAAAATCGGAGTCGGAATACCTTATGATCTCCAGAATTATACGATCTCCTACAAAGAGCATATAAGTTCTTGTTCTCTATTAATTACTTAAGTAGTTTGGCTGCTACCCAATGATCCATCCATATTTGCTTAAATATCTGCCTAACATCCTAATATGTACGCAATATCCTGATCCGTACATACTTGAGCATACAATAGACTCCCTACAACTGATCATGAAAGAAAAATCTATTGTATTTTCTTAATTTTAAGGCTAACCTTAGGGCACTTGACTGAGACTGAACTTGTCTCCTTTAACGAGAGGTGTCACCTGGATTGCATTGAATACTTTAATCAATATATAAAATCAGAAAATTATTCCTACTCCCACTGAACTTGTGATACACACAATCTTCAACAGTGTTCATCTCAAAACCAAACGAGATAGTCACTTGTTAAAACTCAAAGTGTCTTTGACAAGAAGTCTGCTTGAGTCCATAAATAGATTCTGTCAGTTTGCGAACCATATTCTTTGGGTCTTCTGACACAAAGTTTTTTGGTTGCACCATATAAATTATTTTGTCAATGTTACCATTGAGAAATACCGTTTTGACATCCATTTAATGTAATTCAAGATCAAAATGTGCAACATGTGCTATGATTGTTTTAAAGGAATTTTTCAAAGATACCGAAGAGAAAAAACTCTTTAAAATCAATCCCAAAAGTCACTAGTTACAAGACGTACTTTATACCTCTCCACATGACCCTTCGAATCTTTCTTGGTTCTAAATGTCCATTTACAACCAATGGATTTTATACCTTTTGGTAATGGGACAAGTTCTTAAACTTTATTGTCTTACATGAACTTATACTCCTTATTTATTGTATCAATCCACTTTGAGAATTGAAACTTTCCATGGCCTGACGAAAGTTGATTAGATCATCTTCCAGTATCCACAGTCTTCTTCACGTTTCTAGAGAAATATGACAATATTATCCGAAATTATATTTCTCCTTTCTTTGGTGGACCATCTTAATATTACCGGTTCTTGAGGTTGTTGAGTTTGTTTCTTAGAAATAATTACCTTATCTTGAATGGGGTGCCGCTACGTTGTCGTTGTTAAGGTATCTCAACAATGACTTATAGAGGTAATTCGACATTGTCTTATTGAGACTCCGAATTCACTTCTTGATCATGACAGGTATAGAATCCTGCACATCGTCAAAAGTGATAGTAGGAATCGTAATTGATTCCTTCTCAAAGACAATGATCCTGACTTTATTTCTCCCCCAAACTCAACATCCTCAAAAATTATATTATACTTCTCGTCTCAAAAAAAATTTCTTAGTGTGGGACCGTATAATTATTAACCCCTTGATCTGTAGCATAACCAATAAAGTAGCTGCTTATAATTTAACTTTGGTCTGTCTTCCCATTACACATTCAATATAAACATTAAAGACTATAAAATCAATGGAATCCAAATCTCATCAGACACAAATCGTTCAACTCTATTTCTAGAGAAGTGACCTAATGCTTATGTCATAATGAGGCTAAAAAAAATATTATTAATTTTGCATTTAGTACCACATGACTTCACTTGCAATGTTTCATTATAAGATGCAATAATTTCAATTGAATATAGGTTATTATAATCCTTAAGGGAACCGTTACCAATAATATTTGAATTTAAAGATAGACTAAACTTATTATTTCCAAATGAACAATGGTAACCAGATTTGTCCATTAAGCAAACTGAAACTGAATTTCGTCTAAAAGACGGTACAATAAAAGTGTCTATCAAATTCAAATAATAATCGGTTCCTAAAAATAACCTAAAATGTCCTATTGCATCCACTTCTACCGATTTGCCGTCATCCACATAGATGTATCTTTCACCATCAATTGGCTTCGGTAGCTCAGACGACCTTGTCTATAAACACTAATGTGGGTAGTAGCACCAGAATCTAACCACCACGTGTTTTTAGGTACTAAATCTAAATTAACCTCAGAACAGACCAAATTTAGAAATGTATATTTCTTTATACGTCATGCGTGATACTTTTTACATTTCTTCCTTATGTGTCATGTCTTATCACAAAAGAACAACCCTTAGTTTTATATTGTTGTTTCTTTTGAGCTGTACCCTTATCAGCTACTGTATTCATTTTCTTTTGCCCTTAAAGTTTATCCTATTAAACTTGGAAAGTAATTTCTTATTTGCAGATATTATAGCAACATTAACTGTAAAGAGAACAAAACAAAACAAAAACGGACATACTCTAATTAATAACCAAAGAGTAAAATATAGTCAAACAAATTCAAACAATGGTGAACCCCATCTCAAGATACCTAGCGCATCATTAATATCAAGTCTTTGGACAGTGATATTAACTGCAAGTGGTACTCTTGGTCTAGTGATCAAATGTTGACAATAAGTCATGTCAAATAATAAGCCTATCTTTGGATTGGGTTATTATTCACATGTAAACCGTATAATTGTCACACATTTATCACCACAAGTATGTGTGCAATTCGGCCAAGTATTAACCTTCCTTTGGGCCGGCTAATACCCGCATGAATATACACACACAAACATCCGACATCCCTCATAGACTATCTACGCAAGAGAGGTCACTTTGGCGACATCTTGTTTCAATGAGTCTACTTAGAATATTGGACAACTATTGCTAGTCTTAAAAGGCACCAAAAAATTAAATGTTGAGTGAATTTTACAAAACTGAATCATGTCCAAAACTGTATATACATGCATATTCATAAGATTATTACTCAAATAAAGTAATCAAAAGCATAATCATGAATTTCAATTTGAAAAAATTGGATATTATCACTATAACAAAATTCATGAAATAATCTACGGAGGATATGCATCCAAAGAAAAATTCATAGACATTAATTGAAAATAATAACTCCAAAATATATATCCAAAATTGAACATATTTGGTCTAAACTGAGCATTATCAGCACCTCTTTCCTCTTTAAGTATCCAAATATCTAAAGAAAATCTTTTTTAAAAGAAGAACAAGCAAACTTTAGACCAATTTGGAGACTAAATATTTAATAACCGAATCCATCAATCAAAATATTACTTCAAATAATCCATAAAGATTGTACCAAAATTTATCTACTATCTCATAAACATGTGAATCTTTTTGTATAATTTAAAAATATTATTTCCATATCATCACATGTATATGTACTAAAAATTGATGGTCCCGATATTACAATATTCTAGATCAGACCCCAATACGATATAAATTTAGACTAATAAATCCATAAATAAATAATATTAAAACCAAATACTAAACCCAAGCCATCTCATATTCACCATTAGTTAAAAAATAATAAATAAATTCATTTGAACTAAATTGACACATTAAATAAATCTCCAAAGTTGAAGTCACCCATATTCGTACTTATTCAACATAAGTATGAATCTCCATAATGAATGCACGATTTCTAAAGCAACATTAGATGTATATGTTCTAAACTGAATGGATCATCATAAAAAAATTGTTTGAACTATCGTAACCCTGAATCAAATAAGATGAAACGATCTAGGGTTCCTGAAAAATACTAAAAAAAAAATTATTCTGAAATTTTGATCTCATAAATCAAACATGGAGGCTCTGATACCACTTGTTAGAACTTTATTGTGCCATGTCGATTCATGAGATGAAAAACATAAATTAAATTACGGAAGCGTACCTGAATCCATTGCTAGGCTTGATGGATATTGAAGCGATCGTCTCTTTATTAGGTTCGATCTTCCAACTTGCTACGACCCTTAATGACAAAGAAGAATCTGAATCATTTGTCCCCCTCTTTCTGTTGATGGGAATGCATAAGAGAAAAAGAGAAAACCTCTCTTTTGGTGCCCATATAAGTTGGGGACCATAACCCTAATGAATACACACATATATAGATATGTGTGTTATGATATTTCTAATTTGGCCCCTCATCAAATTAGAATTATCTCCGGTATCTACACATTAATTCCATAACAATTATACCCTTAAGCCAATTTCCAAATAGACCACTTTAATTTGGCTTAATTATTTAGATAGCCCAAACACAATTAATTTTACATGTGTGGCCCCTAATTATTGAATAATTCGAACATATCCACAATAAACAACAGTAAAGAATATCATATAGATCAAAAGTAATAAGGCATCTCAAATGATATAGAATAAATATGATCATGAAGCTAGTATTACAAAATAAAATTGAAGCAAAGTAGTCAATCATACATAATCATATAACTCGATACAGTCTAGTACATATAATCATGAAGTCTGAAGAAAGGAACATGCTCGGAATACAAGGGCGCGCTAACATATGTCCTAACAAAACACCACAAAAGAATATATGTCCATCATGGAGTAGGAGAGAAAGGAAAGACACTCATGCTACGTGCCCTAATCCTCCAAGTACGAGCTATCAAGTGAAATATACAGTAGATCCTCGTGCTCTAATACGAATGCAAATCTTAGAAAAGTAATCAACAAAATACAAATCTAGCTATACAAGGAACAGAAAATGAAATAAAGCAATCAACACAATCTGATCAAGTAATTCATACGGCTTGATACAATTAACTACCTAAATTATCACCCTAATTACTAATGTTGTAGTGAGAATTCCATAATAAGGTGTACCACAGATTCCACAGGAGGCTAGGCACAATAACGATAAGAATAACAATAACAATACGGAGAGTGGCCCAACACACAGAAATCACAAACCGGGACAATATAATGAGTCCATGAAATAACCACAAGAGAGCGGCGCCTTGATATTTGTGCCACTAACCTACGAATCCACGCAACTCAATGCCTCAACTACTACAATGCAATAAAGGATCACGGATCACTTGCCATGTAAGTTATCGCATACTAAAGTCCTAGCCAAGAAGATTGCATGAAATTCATGATCCTCCCCTCCAAATACACTACATGATTATACTAGTAGTTATTATTGGCAATTTAAGTTTCAATCCACGAGTTGTGGAACCCCGTTGGACCAATCATATATTTCAAAATATGTTGCACAAGGTGATGCGACTCCCAACATTAGTGGTTGCCAAGTTGTCAATACAAAACTCCCAACCTATCACAGTCCTCCAAACTAAGGATACGCGTTCGGTTTATTTGATTTCAACCGAATCGAAATAGTCAAAACTATATAAACCAAACTTCTAAAAATCAAAAACTGAACCCGAACCAAAACTAGTCATAACCGTGACCGAACCAATCTTCCATTTGATTTATTTTGTTTGTTCGGTTGGACTATTTTTATTGTTTAATGGCCCAGACACAAAGATGGGATTGTGATCAACTTATATTAAGAAATATATAATTTTTATACAAACATTTGTTATACTGGTAGAGCAAAGATTTTATCACTAGGAGCATTCGGAACAAGTCTGCACATAGACCCCAATTAACTCTTAGGGCAGTGCTTCGTACGCGACTTCCCCGGAGGCCGGTAATCTTTATTTTTCTTTGTTTTGTTTGCAAATTTTTCAAAAGGAGAAAAAAATTATTTTAGCAATCTAAGAATTAATTGTATGATCATCTTATATTTTAGACAATTTAATTTTTGAATAAGCTTGACAGGGTCAAGAGCAACAATAGTTTTGATTGTTGATATGTAGGAAATGGTCTGACTGCTATTTGTGAGATGTACTTTTGCAAGGTACCAACATGGATGAACTAGAAGCACATTGCAAAAGTATGAGTTTAGCTTTGTTAGCTCTGACCGACCCATATTACTACCGAACTCACATGGTATTACATCTTCTTTAGGTGTATGTTTATAGCAGATCAATTCTTGAGAAGTCTTGTGCTGTGTAGGTAGACTGTTGCATTTTCTTGCAGAGTAGAATTTCAATTTATTTTTCTTAACGCATTAGATTATTAAGGTTTCCATTATTCTTATTTTGAATTTGTTGATCTCATTAGGGGATAGCAGTATTAGTGGAATTTGTTGTCACTAGAGGAAGTTTAGTAATCAAATGGATCCTAGTCTCTGTAGGATTGCATAGAGATACTTTAGGATTGTAATCCCTCTAGCTACAATGTATGACCTCATTCTCCTAACAATGGTCTTGGATTTTTTTTCCAGTTGTTTTCCTTAATGGGTGTGGTTTTGGGGATTGAAATTCCTGACGATTTAGGTTTTTCAGATTGAAACAGATGATAGCGTTTAATCTGTTGTTAGTTGCTACAATTATCTTGTTGTGCTTTATGGAAGTCATTTTCTTTGGTTACTCTTGCTCCTCCCCACACACCACACACACACACACACACACACACAGATATATATATATATATATATATATATATATATAATATATATATATATATATATATATTATATATAAAGTTGAAATCTCGTAAATCTTGTTTAGATGGAATTGGGAATTAAGCATTTACTTTTCTTCATATTCGGATGGATTTGTGTAACAGAATATGAGTGGATAGAGCCATGGAGACGTATTATTCGTTCTATTTATGGTGAGAGTTCGGAAAAGTTGGCCCAATAGACATACGATACAAAAAGTTTCCAAGGGGAAGTTTGAGTACTGCAGGCAGATCGTCGGGATGACGATATCCTCCCCATAGTTGTGAAGGGGGAGATTTGTTGGAGTGGGTGGGGTTTCCAACCTATGTGGAGAAGACCCCGGAGTGCGACGAGCGCCGTTCGTGTGTCGAAGAAGCTCGGGGAGGAAGCGGGGCTGCTGATAGAGCTACAGGGAGCTGCTGGAAGCAGGGGGGCCGAGTTCGGGCCAAACTCTGCCCCAGGCAGAGTTCTGGCCGAACTCTGCCTTCCCATTCCAGAATGTGGTCGGCCAGTGTTGGTTGCCCGACACAGAGTTCTGGCCGAACTCTGTGTCGTCGGGGGCTGAAGCGGATTTTAGGGTGACTTTTCACCACTGGATATAATCCAACGGTCCAGGTTGGTTACAGGATTGGGGAGTTAAGTTGGGATTTTCAAACCCTAATTCATAATACAACGTAACACAAGAAAGAGAGAGAATGAGGCAAGAGTGCCATTGCAACTTCGGAGAAGAAGACGGAGGATTGAAGGTCGCTATTCGAAGGAGATCGTGTTCGGGTAATCTCTACTCGTCGTTCTCGCTCTTCGTGGCCTTGTAATCATTGTTCTTATTTCTGAGTATTGTGGGATCCGATTTGGATCGGAAGGAGTTTGTAGAGGGTGTAATTCTTCTATTCCATTAGTGGAGGCTTCTCAGGGTTGGACTCCGATCGTCCCGTGGTTTTTTCCGCAAGGGTTTTCCACGTCAAAAATTCTCTGTGTCTGCGTGGATTATTTTGTGTGATTGTTTTTGGGTTCGTGCGTTGTATTGCTCGGTCCTCTCGCAGGTACTCTCCGGTTTGGGGAAAGGTTTCTGCATTTCTTTTCCATCAGAGTGGTATCAGAGCCAGGTTCTGGAATTCAGAAGGAGTGTCAGTAGTTGACAGAGAAACCAGAGAGGAGAGATGGACGCGAAGCCGGTGCGCATGGTGATTCTTAATGACACAAACTATCATTATTGGCGGAGCAAGATGAAGGATTTGCTGTTTGTCAAGAAGCTGCATCTACCCGTGTTTGCATCCGAGAAGCCCAGTGATAAATCCGAGGAGGACTGGACATTCGAGCACATACAGGTGTGTGGGTACATACGGCAGTTTGTGGACGAGAACGTGTACAACTACGTTGCCAATATTGAGCACGCGAAGACATTGTAGGGATAAGCTGGAATCCTTGTATGCGAAGAAGATCGGGGTAAACAAGTTGTTCCTGATCCGAACGATGATGGGTCTGCGATACAAGGATGGGGCAGTCTATTTCGGATCACTTGAGTGAGTTCCAGGGCGTGGTTGACCAGCTATCTTCTATGGGAGTCAAGTTCGACAACGAAGTTCAGGGACTGTGGCTGCTGTGTACTTTGCCAGACTCGTGGGAGACCGTACGAGTATCTATGATCGCTTCTGCTCCAGAGGGCGTGGTCAGTCTGGAGTTTGCCAAGAGCGGGCTGATGAATGAAGAGATATGGAGACGTTCTCAGGGCACTTCATCCACATCCCACCACTCAGAGGCACTTGTTTCAGAGAGCCGCGGAAGGGGCAAAAGCAGGGGTCCAGGTGGTGGCAGAGACAAGAGCAGGGGAAGTCCAAGGGTCGTTACGAGGACTCAGAGTGTTACCATTGTGGTAAGAAGGGCCATATCAAGCGGAACTGTTTCGCTTAGAAGAGAGAGAAGAAGGGCGACAAGGGGAAGCAAGAAGAGAACACTACAGCGGCGGCCTCGATGCATGGAGGCGATGTGATCGTCGTAGGTGATGAGGTCATTACTAACCTCGCCTGCGATGACAATTCTTGGCTGGTGGACTCAGGGGCTTCAGCATATGTATCTCACAACAGGGCACTATTTGCCACTTACACAACAGGCGACTGTGGAGTGTTAAAGATGGGCAATGGAGATGTGTCGAAGGCGGTTGCCGTCGGAGATGTGTATTTGAGAACGAAGACGGGTGCGGTTCTTGTTCTCAAAGATGTTCGTCATGTCCCTGATATCCGTTTCAACCTGGTGTCGGTTGGAAGGTTGGATGACGAGGGATTCTTCATGTCTCTTCGGGAACAGTCAGTGGAAGCTTTCCAGGGGTTCGATGGTGATTGCCAGAGGAAGCAAGAAGTCTGATTTCTACTATATGGAGGGGAGCGCACAGGGGGCACAGGAGGTGAACGCAGTCAGTGATGCGTCTACCGAGTTGTGGCACAGGCGGCTCGGCCATATCAGCGAGAAGGGGATGAGCTACTTGGTGAACAGGAAGGTGATTCCAGGGCTCAAGTTTACAAAGTTGGAGAAGTGCACGCACTGTTTAGCTGGGAAGCAAAATAGGGTGTCTTTCCAAAGTCACCCAAGTTCGAGGAAGCCGGCGTTGCTCGAGTTGATTCACTCGGATGTCTGCGGTCCTATGAAGGTAAAATCTCTTGGTGGTGCTTCTTACTTTGTAACCTTTATTGATGGCTGTTCCAGGAAGGTTTGGGTCTATGCCTTAAAGACCAAGGATCAGGTGCTGCCTACTTTCAAGGAGTTTCAGGCCTCTGTTAAAAGGGAGACGGGCAAGAAGTTGTTGTGTGTTCGGTCCGACAATGGCGGCGAATACATCGGTCCCTTTGATGCGTATTGCAGAGAGCAAGGGATACGACACCAGAAGACTCCGCCCAAGACACCTCAGCTCAATGGTGTAGTGGAGCGCATGAACAGGACACTGATGGAGAGGGTGCGGTGTTTGCTGTCAGAAGCAAACTTGCCAGGCAGTTATTGGGGTGAGGCTCTTCTCACAGCTGCTTATGTTATTAATTTGTCTCCTTGTGCTCCTTTGTAGGGTGATGTGCCTGACAAAGTATGGTACAACAAAGAGCCGTCATACAATCACCTGCGGGCGTTTGGTTGTAAGGCCTTCGTGCATGTACCGAAGGACGAGAGGACCAAACTTGAGCCGAAGACGAGGCGATGCATCTTTGTCGGCTACGGTCGGGATGAGTTTGGCTATAGACTCTACGACCCAGTGGAAGAAAAGCTCTACAGAAGCAGGGACGTGGTGTTCGTCGAGGATCAGACCATGACCAACACTCAGGATTCCGAGACGCCTTCTGAGGCTGAGGAATTGCCTGAGTTAGAGTCATTTCGCTTCGAGCAGTTTCCAGAGGACATCGCAGAGGATCCAGTTATGGGGGAGCCAGTACATGGAGTAGCTCCCAACCTTGATCATCAGCCTGCTGATGGTGGTCAGGGTGTCCCTCAGGAGGATGAGCATGTCGGAGAGGCAGTTCCTGAAGTGGAGGAGGCTGTCGGTATACAGCCAGCACCAGTGGCTCCACTGAGAAGGAGCGACAGAGATCGTCGACCATCTACGAGATACTCACCGGATGAGTATGTGCTATTGACTGACGGGGGAGAGCCTGAAAGTTTTGCAGAGACTATGGAAGACGAACACAGGCAGGCGTGGATGGAGGCTGTGCAGGAGAAGATGAGTTCCTTGTACACCAATTCCACTTATGATCTGGTGCGGTTGCCAAAGGGCAAGAAGGCTTTGAAGAATCGATGGGTGTTTAGAGTGAAGCAGACGGATGATGTTACTCGCCCTTGATACAAAGCGAGGCTGGTAGTTAAAGGCTACGGTCAGCGGAAAGGCGTCGATTATGATGAGATCTTTTCGCCTGTCGTCAAGCATTCGTCTAATCGGGTGGTGCTAGCATTAGCAGCCAGTCTCGACTTGGAGGTCGAGCAGATGGACGTGAAGACGGCATTCCTCCACGGTGATCTTGAGAAGGAGTTGTACATGGAGCAGTCGGAGGGATTCTGTGAGAAGGGCAAGTCACATTTGGTCTGCCGGTTGAGGAAGAGCTTGTATGGTCTGAAGCAGGCTCCGAGGCAGTGGTACAGGAAGTTCGAGTCGTTTATGGGGGAGCATGGTTATGCACGGACGACGTCGGACCATTGTGCATTTGTGAGGTATTTTGCCGAGAATGATTTTATCATTTTATTGCTCTATGTTGATGATATGCTATTAGTGGGTCGGAATGCCACTAGGATAGCGGTGCTGAAGTGCCAATTGGGCGCGGCCTTCTCTATGAAGGATTTGGGCGCAGCGAAGACTATTCTTGGGATGGAGATCAGCCGAGAGAGAGAGTCCAAGCTGCTACACTTGTCCCAAACGAAGTACATTTACCGGGTACTTCAGCGTTTCGGGATGGACGGGTCGAAGAAAGTGAGTTCCCCTCTTGCGGCTCACTTTAAGCTCACTGAGGAGCAGTGTCCATCTACCGAGGACGAAAAGGAAGATATGGAGCGGGTTCCATATGCCTCAGCTGTGGGAAGCCTAATGTATGCCATGGTGTGTACGAGGCCAGATATTGCTCATGCAGTTGGTACGGTTAGCAGGTATCTTTCAAATCCTGGAAGGGTACATTGGAGTGTGGTCAAGTGGATTCTACGTTATCTTCAGGGCACTGCTGGTTGGAGACTTTCCTTTGGTGGTGACGAGCCGAAGCTGGTTGGGTATACTGACGCTGATATGGCTGGAGATGTAGACACGAGGCGATCGACTTCGGGCTACATGATGATGTTTGCTGGAGGAGCGGTGCCGTGGCAGTCGCGGTTGCAGAAGTGTGTTGCCTTGTCGACGACGGAGGTGGAATACATTACGGCGACGGAGGCTTGCAAGGAGCTGTTGTGGATGAAGAAGCTGCTGCAGGAAATGGGACTGAAGCAAGAGCAGTATACTTTGCTTTACGACAGTCAGAGTGCTATTCACCTTGTGAAGAACCAGACGTTTCATAGCCGGTCCAAACACATTGAGACTCGGTATCATTGGATACAGGAATGTGGTTGAGAAGAAGGACGCGGAGCTTGAGAAGGTTCATACAGATGACAACGGAGCTGATATGTTCACGAAGATTCTACCAAGGGAGAAGTTTGAGTACTGCAGGCAGATCGTCGGGATGACGATATCCTCCCCATAGTTGTGAAGAGGGAGATTTGTTGGAGTGGGTGGGGTTCCCAACCTATGTGGAGAAGACCCCGGAGTGCGACGAGCGCCGTTCGTGTGTCGAAGAAGCTCGGGGAGGAAGCGGGGCTGCTGATAGAGCTACAGGGAGCTGCTGGAAGCAGGGGGGCCGAGTTCGGGCCGAACTCTGCCTTCCCATTCCAGAATGTGGTCGGCCAGTGCTGGTTGCCCGACACAGAGTTCTGGCCGAACTCTGTGTCGTCGGGGGCTGAAGCGGATTTTAGGGTGACTTTTCACCACTAGATCTAATCCAACGGTCCAGGTTGGTTGCAGGATTGAGGAGTTAAGTTAGGATTTCCAAACCCTAATTCATAATGCAACGTAACACAAGAAAGAGAGAGAAGGAGGCAAGAGTGCCATTGTAACTTCGGAGAAGAAGACGGAGGATTGAAGGTCGCTATTTGAAGGAGATCGTGTTCGGGTAATCTCTACTCGTCGTTCTCGCTCTTCGTGGCCTTGTAATCATTGTTCTTATTTCTGAGTGTTGTGGGGATCCGATTTGGATCGGGAGGAGTTTGTAGAGGGTGTAATTCTTCTATTCCATTAGTGGAGGCTTCTCAGGGTTGGACTCCGATCGTCCCGTGGTTTTTCCCGCAAGAGTTTTCCACGTCAAAAATTCTCTGTGTCTGCGTGGATTGTTTTGTGTGATTGTTTTTGGGTTCGTGCGTTGTATTGCTCGGTCCTCTCGCAGGTACTCTCCGGTTTGGGGAAAGGTTTCCGCGTTTCTTTCCCATCAATATATATATATATATATATATATATATATATATATATATATATATATATATATATATTGCAAATGACCTCTAGTCTAGTGGTTAAGAGAGATGCATGCGACCCAAGTGGTCGGCAGTTCGAGCCCCAGTAGAGGCGAGTTCGCCACAAGTACACATTACTTCAAAAAAAATTATATATATATATATATATATATATATATATATATATATATATATATATATATATATATATATGGTTCAGATCCGAAGTCCCGTCTGCGGAGCCCCGCGAGAGCCCCGTCATCCTCGACCGTTGGATCGAGCGAGTGACACCCCCCCCCCCCAATCCGATAGTGCAGCGGTAGGCGGAGCTTTGGAAGGACCCCCCCTGGTGGAACTTTTGATCCGACACACACACACACACAAAATATATATATATATATATATATATATATATATATATATATATATATATATATATATATATATATATATATATATATATATATATATATATATATGGAGGCGGATCAAAAGCCCCCCTTAGAAAATCCCCTAAAAACCCCCCTCACTCTAATCCGTAATTTAATGTTAATATTATTGTTAATATTAATGTTAATGTTAATATAATGTTAATATTAACATTAAATATTAAAATTAACATTAAACTTAACATTAAAATTAATATTAATATTAACATTAATATTAACATTAACATTAATATAAATAAAAAATAAAATATTAATATTAACATTAACATTAATATTAACATTAATATTAATATTAACATTAATATTAACATTAATATTACGAATTAGAGTGAGGGAGTTTTTTAGGGGGTTTTCTAAGGGGGGCTTTTGATCCGCTCCCTATATATATATATATATATATATATATATATATATATATATATATATATATATATATATATATATTATATTATTTATTTATTTATTTATTTATTTATTATTTATTTATTTTGGGCGGAGCTTTAGCAGGACCTCCCCCATGATCCGCGACACACACACACACACACACACGCACACACACACACACACACACACACATATATATATATATATATATTTTATATATATATATATATATATATATATATATATATATATATATATATATATATATATATATATTATGTGTGTGTGAAAAAAAAAGATGATTTTTTTAGTTCCGTTCTTGCATCTAGTCTTAATTATAAGTATGAAATATTTTACTAAATAATGGACAAAGAAGAACAATCATCACTACTTGGAATTTGGAAAAACTAAAAGATAATTCTTTTGAAAAAATTATATAGGTAATTATCTAACTACTCTCATAAATTTAATGAATAGTTTAATTAGTATAGATATGTAAGAACATATTTGGAAGAGTATATTTTAATTTAATGAACTTTGAACTTTCAAATATGTAAGAACATTTGGAAGAAAAAAATGATGGTGAAGTCTAAACCTTCTTTATTATATTAGGGTCATATGGATAGATAAGACCAAAGGTCGGACGAGTATATATTGAGTAACAGTCGATTGTTTATTTAGTTATCTATCAAATGCAGAAGTTAATTAGCTTTTTGCAGTTAGAAGGAAGCTTTAGTTTTGGTTTCCTTGGTTTACTTAATGATTGCGGTGGAACAACAAAACTCAACATGGTTGACATCCATTAACATCTATAACAAATAAACATAATTTATAAAACTGACTCATTGCTTATAGTCCCAATACAAACCAATTGTTGGTAACAGACCTAAACAAATCGAACATTTTGACCAAAAACATCGATACCATGTTCCGATACCGTGTCTGAAACTGACCAGAGCAGAATCTTAGGCCAACCCACTTGAGGGTAACCAACCATCTGTCTAATGCAAGTGACAAGCACAGATGATAACACAGTATTTTCGGTGACCGCGTCACCTCAACAATCACAACCATTATAACATCTGGTAAAATTACAAGATTAAATACAAACTTGTTGTTTGCCCAAATGTTCAACCCCCACACCGGACTCAAAATGAAGCAGAAGATAACAGTAAAATCACTCACTCTACCTTTAGTGATCTTCATGTACGAAGTCGACGACTTCCTGCACAGATCTTCTCTTACTACCATCTCGAACGACAAGTTCTAAGAGCAAGGTGCGGACTTTCTCTTAGTTTTTCTAAACAAGGACTCTCAAATCTCTTATGTGTGCTCCTCCTATGCCTCCACCATTAACGCATGTAAATAGGTTGAGCCTATTTTAGGTCATAGGAAGCCCTAAAATAGCCCAGCACAAATCACCGTCATTCACACGAAACCAACGGTGTTGATTAAAATCAAAAACTCGTCAGCCATCGACCGAACCGAACTCAACCAGGGTTCGATTTGGACCCTGCCAAAGGTTCTGTCACAAAATACCCGTGTTCGGACCGAACTCGGCCAAGAACCGAATTCAGGCCAAGTTCGGTCCCTGTTATCCAGACTGGACTCAGTATTCTTCCCCTCCAATCTGAGGTGCTGACCCCCATGGATATTCAACTGGACTCCATGCCAATAACCCCATGACAAAGCTAGTTTATGCTCTCCTTGTCACTGATTTTCGATCCCCCGGGTTGCTTTGCATCTTCCATAGTTTCTAGCTCCTCGACCACCACGTCGACGCTAGCCATGCCATGCATATCACCTCCTGCACCACTGGATTTCTGTTGATATCAATGGCACGGCAAAGTCCACAGTCCCTGATGATCAGCTTCACCGTAAGTCTTGGTTGCCTATCCCCGACTTCTGTCTTCTACTGGACGTGCTACCATTTCGACGAGCTTCTTCACCTTTGGTTGGCCCAACCAAATGGACGTTTGATTCCTTCGAGATTCAAGGTTCGGAACCTGCCCACCTTCGTGTTTGACACTGAAGCTCTCCAGTACACATGCATTCTCGAGAAGAGCATCATGTACTGTGCACGTCGTCGATGACCCACAGCTCCCCTTGAACTATGTGATTAATATATAGACACCTATCTCGGATTGAGTTTGTTGCCCACTTTGATCTCCTCCTTGATTTTGAACTAATGTAATCAATGTCACTCTGTGAAGCTTTCGAAACCACCCATTACCAAATTTAGATGTGGAATAACCCCTCCTAGAGACTGGTCGGATGTCACGGGACTGATAGACCGACCCTCCATCTTCAACTCATCACCATTCTTTGCTTTGTCTCGACGAATTGAATCAGTCGTATCCTTCAAAGCACCTCGAAGACCTCCTAAGACAAGTTTTTGATGATTCACAAACTCCTGTGAACATCCTTGGAGCCTCTATCTGATGTATGTGGCCATCATGCATCTCAACGGCTTGTACATATCACAACATGTATCTCATCGAGCCATCTGTTAGGAATCCTTCATAAGCATCCAATCTTTGTCCCTAAAGATTGCGACAACCATCATCTGCCAGTCTCCCTAACGAAACCAAGTTGTAGTGCAAACTTGATACATGTCACACACCCTTGAGAACGAGCTTCTCACTATGCTCTGTTCTCAAGTGCACATCATTGATGCCCACAACTGCAGTCGTTTCCTTGTTATCCATATTCACACATCCAAACGTACCGTCTCGATATGACGTTAAGATCTTCTTAAGTGGAGTGGCATGATAAGACGCCCCCATATCCATGACCCAATTACCATAATGACATGTACCATAAGTTACTCTGTGTCGATTGTTGTGATGATGATCTCTCCAAATGCAGTGATATCTTCCTGATCATCCTAGCCTTTAGCTTTCTCAGCTTTGAGATTTATGCAGTTCTTCTTAAAATGACCCCTATCGCCAAAGTGATTGTAGCCTTTCCTGTAGTCCATACTCGCAGGATCCTGAGAACTCTCCCTTGTTCTCACCTGTGACTTGAGTCTTTCTTTCCCGTTGGAAGCAATCAGAGCGGACTCCTGCGACGATTCAATAAACTGCTTATGCCAGACCTTCACATTCAATAAGTTGCTTTTGACTGCCTCCATCGTGATAACTCCATCAGGCACAGAGTTGCTCACCAATACCACCAACGTCTTTCGGCTCTCCGGTTGACTCAAAAGCATAAGGGCCTTAAGCTTCGTTAATTACCATTTTTATGGTAGACAACTAATTGACGATACCCTGAACCTCGTTCATATGTTGTGCCACCGAGGCACCCTCCTTGTATTTCGAGTTGACAAGTTAACGAATAAGAAATGCCTTGTTGCCAGTCGTCTTCCATTCGTACGACAAATGCAGGTTCTCCTAAAGTACTTTTGCATAACTCTCTATGTAATGAAACACTAAATCATCAAGCCATTGGTGGATGGATCCAACGATTTTCTGATCCAATCGCCTCTAGTTAAATTAGCAGACTCACCTGATGGCTTGGCAATGTCATCCTCCAACAGACCATACAAATTCTTGCACCAGAATAGGTCCTCTATCCTTGGCTTACAAGTTGCCAGTTTTCCCTGTGAGGGTGATCATAATCATATGTGTGTTCATCTGCTCCATAGACATGGTTGCACATTTCTCTCAAAAAATATGAGAGCTTTGATACCATATGTTGGTATCAGACCATATAACGAACTGAGCCTTCGCTCTGATACTAGATGTTGGGACCGAAAGCACTGGTATCGTGTCTGAAACTGGCCATATGAGAAATTTAGTCCAACCCACTTGAGATAACCAACCACCAGTCTAACACAAGTACCAAGCACATATGAGAACACAGTATTTTTGGTCATCATGTCAACTGGACAAATCTTAATCTTTATAACCACAAGTAAAATTACAAGATTGAATACAAACTTGTTGAACCCTTTGTCCAAAGGTTCAACCTCCAAACTCAAAAAGGAACCAGAAGATTACAATGAATCACTCACCTTACTCGTATCGATCTCTCTGCATTAATATGAGGACTCCCGGCACAGATCTCCTCTTCTTGTTGTCTCGAACGGCAAGCCCTAAGAGAAAAGTGTGAACTTTCTTAGTTTTTTGTGTACAAGCACCCTCGAACCTCTCGTGTGTGCTCCTCATATGCCTCCACCCTCAACACATATATATAGGTTGAAAAACCCCTATTTTAGATCATAAGAAACTCTAGAATAGCCCAGCACAAATTTTGCCATCCGCACGAAAGCAACAGTGCTGATTAAAATCCAAAAATCGGCAATCGCCGACCGAACGAAACTCGGCCAGAGTTCGATTTGGATCTTGTCGAAGGTTTTGTCACAAATATCCGAATTCGGATCAAACTCGGCCAGAGATCGAATTTGGGTTGAGTTCGGTACATGTCATCCAAACTGGACTAAGCACCAATCATCTTGAAAAAACCTGGTTCTATGTCCAAATAAAACACAAGAGCATCACCGTGAAGAGTGTCACGACCCGCTCCCGAATAATCAGACACGAGTCGGACACGCCCAGCCTTCATCGTTAGACAGGACGAAGTAAGCTGTACCAAACTAGGGAAATCTAACCAGATAATCATAAATGTATATAATCACAGCATCTAAAAAAGTATCCCAGAATGATCACCATAATCCACAATTCTATGTATATAAATGTACGAGTCATCAAGAGTGAAATGTACTATGAATTCTAAAACAATATCTAAGAGTAAAGCTAACAGTCTAAACCTGAAACCTCAAGCTAAGTCATGACCCATCCTGCTCAGCTAAGATCCGGGCTCTGGCCCATATGGTAGAATGATATCCTGCAAGCATACCTGCAACTTATCCAGTCAAGAGCGGAGCAAAGTACAGTTCTAGGTAATGAACAAGAACATGATATGAAAATGAGTACAGGAGAACATGAACTATAAAGTACAGGAAATAACATAAAGGTACATGAATGTAAGTACAGAAAATAAAGTACAGGAATGTAAAGTAAAAGAATGTAACTATGAACCTGAAGTACAAGACATGACAAGTGCACCATGTTTGAAATACAACTAGCTCATGTGACCGGCTGGGGGTAAGCACATGAAAGCATATGAAAGTACATGAATGGTACGACTTAGGGCCCGCGTGCACGATGCGAGGCCTAAGCTAGGCACATGAACATAGTAACCGGAATTGGTCACATGGCTAGTGTATTTCCCACCAAAATTTAAAATACTCACACCCTTAAACAATCCAGTTCTCACAAGTATACTGAATCCTCAAAAAGTTTACAACAACTAACAATTCAACTAATTGAATTAATCCCCACCCTTCCTGGTTACACTATACCAACAGTCACTGAAATTTGAATTGTACACAACGAAATTAAACAGGACAGCACAACTTCTTCCAACCACTCGATCAACCATGGTTCATCCTCGAGTTCATTCTGACACAATGTCAGTATCCAACAGTCATGAACGGTTGTTGGGCACAAGCCGAAACTCGGACACAGCTAGTAGCTTGACGCGCACAAACTGGACAATATAGCCTACGATCAACGCTAATTATAATTAATAAATCTGTAATGATCAGAGAAATTTAGGATTTACCTGCAACAGAATCCCAGATCAACCAGAGGTTACTCCTTCGTGTCTGGTACTGTAAGCTTCGTGTCCGAATTCAAACCCAGAGTCCCCTGAGGCTATTATGACGAACAGGTTGAAGACGCATTAGAAGAAGGATTCAAAGATGATTTTCCCGAAATTCTCTTGAGGAATTCATGGAAAATCCGACCAATAATCATCAATTGAACCAACCTTACCAATCAAAAAAGGATTTAAAACACTTCCAGCTCAAATCCACAAATTTTCGATCAATTGTTCTTCACTGATGAAAACGAAAAATCAAAAGAATTTCAAGAAATCGATCAACAAATCAATGCTGCAAGAATGAGGACTCATCGACGAATCGAAACTCTTCGATCACTGATCAATCCGAGTCGAAGTCGAAATCCTCTTCTGCTCGCAATTCTTCGATCGATCGGTCAACTCTAACTCTATCTGAGAATTTAGATAAGGATGATCAAATCGATCCTGTTGAAATTGATAGAATAGTGAACCGATCAAATAGAACTCACCTTTGCAACCAATTGATTCTCAAGGCGCTCGATGGATCTCCAATTCGCCAGGAAGAATTGATCGAACAGTCCCTCTCACGCCGATCGATCGCGATCTCGCTCGAAGTCATTCGATCCTCACGGGTTTGATGCGAGGAGCTGGTCGAAGATTCTGAAGTAGATCACCGCTGGGTTGGAAAACTTCAGTCGCCGCCGCGGCCTGCCTGCTCGCCGCTCGGAAAGCTAATCGTCGGCATTGTCGTTGTGCTCAGGGAGGAGGGAACCAACAAAATGAAAAAAATTCAAATTCTGAAACAAAAGGAAATGAGAACAATCTGTTCTCTCATTCATATATATAATAAAAGTGCCAATTTGCACTTTGCCCCCTCCGCCCTAGAACAATTATAACTTAACCCCTTCCACTCAAGAACATTTCCAGAAAGCCCCTATTCTTTTTCATTTATTACAGGATGAATAAAAAACAGTTAAAAAGTCACATGGTGGTCCCAAAGTTTGTTATAACAACTTTCAAAATTTTAAAAATAATTTATGTCCAACTAATTTCCCTCCAAAAATATCAATCACCATATTTATTATTTTAAAATCAAAAACTTATTATTTGAAACTTAATCATCAACTATTATTAATATTAAAAATGTTTTTTAAATCAAATTAATTTCCCAAAACAGGGAGGTGGAGTTACAAATCTCCTCCCTTAAAATAATTTCGTCCTCGAAATTCGAGAGACAAACAAAACAATCTCAGAGCAAAATCTCAAGAAGGTTCAAACACAATTCATTTTATTGTATTTAAAATTCTCAATATCAAAGTACACTCAAACAAACAAACGGGGATAGCGCTCCCGCATCTCGTCCTCGTGCTCCCATGTGGACTATCCCAGAGAGTGGTGTCTCCATATGACGTGGATAAGTGAAATAGTCTGGTTCCGCAAGCTCTCCCTCCGGTCGAGGATCTCCACCGGCTGCTCCTCGTAGGTCAAGCTCGGACCCACCTCTAGCTTTGAATAGTCCACCACATGGCTTGGATCTGGAATATAGCGTCGAAGCTGGAACACGTGGAAAACATCGTATACTCCCTCCAAGTTGGCTGGAAGCGCTAATCGATATGCCACCTCGCCAATCCGTACAGTCACATCGAAGGGCCTGAAGTATCTGGGCTGAGCTTCCTTTCTCTGCCAAAATGAATGGTGCCTCTGGTCGGCGATATTCTTCAGGAACACTCTGCTTCCAACTGCGAACTCTAGTGGCCGTCTGCTGCTGTCCGCCTAGTGCTTCTGCCGATCCTGTGCAACTCTGAGATGCTTCCTGAGCCATGAGACCTTATACGATAATACATGCAAGAAGTTGGAATAACACAATCTAACAATGATCAAGGATTAAATAGACACGAATGGAATGAAGTTTCAATTACAACTTAGAGGAACGAAATCATGAAGACACAACTATTAAGTACGATCAAAAATTGATAGTTTAACACAAGTGGACCATGACAATATAGGAAAATATGGTTAGATAGACATGATTTAAGATCGAAGTTTAGACAAGACACAACGAAATATGGAATCAAATTCTGACAATGTATAATTTGAGGAATTCAATGATCTAACGATAAAATACTAGAAGGGTAATTAGCAAGGGTTGATTTGAGAAAACGTACAAAATCCTCAGGATATACAGTATCAAATCAGGATGAACATACAAGGATTTGTGATTCTCAAAAACCAATAATCATAGAAAAATGAGCATAGTTTCTATGGTATCCGAAAACATATAGATATTTGAAATCACTTTATTCAGAATCCCTATCCCGCCAGGGTATACCTGGCTGCAGTGAACTTCGGCTCCGTGACTCAAATAACGATATGTTATCGAATATTCTATGCACTATATCTATTTTCCAACAATCATCAACGAAGCAACCCAAGAGATCATGACATGAAGAATTTAGGACAAGTCTCCATAATACCCGAAACCTATGAATGTTTGAAATCACTTCAGCTTAGAGTTCCTGCCCCGCCAGTGCGCTGCTGGCTGCAGTGAATTTTCAGTCTCCGCAATCCAGATAACGGCTGCAGCGTGCCACTGTCAGCCCTAGTAGGTCATCGAATAGTCTTTCTACTTTATCCATAGAAAATTTCAAGAAATCAAAATGAGTTTCAATAGTCCAAGTTACGAAAATGGTGAGGTTATCTGACTATTAGAGTATAAGGGTTTATTAGGTACTAAGAGACGACAAGGAATCCAATTAGTGAGTACAAAAGGGCAACCAGGGAGATTTAAAATTTCAGACAGGGAGCGAAGTTTCAAATTATAACGAAATTTAAACTGATATCTGGAATGGTAACAAGATTCCAGATATGGGACATTATCCCGAAGGGATAACAGAGTCTCGAAGGATGAACTGAAGCAAGGTATCAGATAGAAGACAAGTTTCAAAAT
Organism: Iris pallida; assembly: GCA_029216955.1. NCBI lineage: Eukaryota > Viridiplantae > Streptophyta > Magnoliopsida > Asparagales > Iridaceae > Iris > Iris pallida. The sequence goes on along the minus strand of JANAVB010039407.1, from coordinate 4,670 downwards.
AATAAATAAAATCCCGTACTGGAAACAAGTTTCAATAAAATCTCGAATAACAATGAAATCTCGAGCAAAAACTTGAATTGAAAACGAATTCTCCAATAAGGTACACAGTGAAAAAATAAAAATCGAGTATCAACAAAGTCGTGAATAAGGAATAAATTCTCGAATAGAAAATCTCAACGAGGAGGAAAACAAGATTTTGAATAGAGAAAACAGTCTCAACGAGTCGCAAGTAGGAACGGAAGTTTCAAAGTCTGGAAAATTTTGAATTTAAGACAAAATCACGAACGAAAGCAAAGTTAAAAATGAGAAAAGAAATCTCAAAATCTCGAATGGAATCCAGTTACGAAATAGGAAAAGAGAATCACTGGGTGAATAAGAAACAAGTATCCATGAAACAAGTGATAACTCAAATAGGGGACAAGATTGAAACAAAGTGGTGATCAGAACAATTTTTCAAACAGAAACAAGCCATGAATAGGAAAATAAATCTCATACAGGGAACATGTCAAATCCTCAGATTTCAAAGAAAATTTTCAAAGGATGTCTTGAATGGTGAATAGAAGCAAATATTGAATAAAATCAAATTCCAACAAGCCCTGAATAGAAAACGGAACCTCGGGGAGAAAATAAAATTTATAAATTGTAACTAGTTCTGAATAGGAAACAAAATTCTTGAGTAGAATCTCGAAAAGAAAGTAAGGTCACGAAGAATGGATGGAGGAGTATCAATCGATGAATAATAAGAAACAATATCTCGAAATAAGTTTCGAATATCCACCAAGGTTCCAAAATAGAAAACAAGAAGTTTCAAGAAATGGTCTAGATGCTAAAAGAAATTTAAGGAAAGACTGGATTGCTAATCAAGATACATGGTTTTTTCAACCATGCAAAAGAAATCTTCTGCCTTCATTCTATCTTCAGTATTCCTCCGGGACGGAAATCTTTCTAACCTTCTTCAACTTTCCTGACGTAGACTGGTCCATGTGGTAATGCTCCATGTGATTGCAGAATCTGGAGAGGTGGGTCCCTTGCTGTAGTTCTGATGCTCCTCGTGCTTGTCTTTAGGTAGTGTGAACAACGGTCTCTGGACAATCCTTGACTTGATGGGCGGCGATCCGTAGTACAAGCATAACCTCCATCTTTTGCGGCACTTGTTGTAGTGGTGTCCTAGGCGGTGGCAGAAATTGCAATTGGTTGCAATTGGTTGGGCGTGCTGGCTGCTGAGATCCTGATGCTCCTCGTCCTTTATGATCCGCAACTTGCTGGCAATCTTTCATTTGGTGGGCAGAAGATCCATAGGATAGGCAGAGTCCAAGTCTCTGTGGCACTCTTCGAAGCGATATCCTGGATGGCGGCAGAAAGCACAATTGGTCATTGTCTGAATCTGATGATGCGACTGAAGAAGCAATGTCTGAGTATGGCAACGCTTTACGGGTCCAGGGTAGTTGTTGTCTTCGTCATAAGTCTTCATGTCTCTCGTGTGCTTCAGCTTCCGGTCTCGTTCTGTGTCTGTGCTACATTCTGGATCTCCTGGCTGATAGCTCCAATCTTCAGAGGAGTCGAGTCCTCAGGGACTTGGATGATCTTCAGTTGCGACTCCAGGTTCTCGATCTGCTCCTCGATGTAAGTTATGTGCTCGGTGTCAGAGAAGTCCAAAGGTCTGGAAGTCTGGAAAGCAGAAGTCTTTCCTGGCTCGAAAAGTGCATTCACAAGTCTGGCTTAGAAAATGATGGCTTGCTCTCTCTGGGTGTCAAGGAACTCTTCAAACATCTCCGTCAACTACGTACTACCCATGGGTATAGTAGGACGACCTGCGGGGTGGAAGCTTGGAAACCTCAAGTATAGTTGGATCAACCGTTCCGGTGTCGCGTGCTTTTAAACTATCTGAAAAATCTATTAAAATAACCTAGACCTAAATACAACATGTGTTATAGAATATCAATATACCCGATGTACCTGATTTTCTATGATGTAATTCAAGTTTCCCTAGTTTAAATCAAGTCCCCCAATAGTACTCTAATACCTAGGTACTATTATGACAGACTGCATGGGCCACCACTAAACATATGTCACGACCCGCTCCCGAATAATCGGGACACGAGTCGGACACGCCCAGCCTTCGTCGTTAGACAGGACGAAGTAAGCTGTACCAAACTAGGGAAATCTAACCAGATAATCATAAATGTATATAATCACAGATCTAAAAAAGTATCCAGAATGATCACCATAATCCACAATTCTATGTATATAAATGTACGAGTCATCAAGAGTGAAATGTACTATGAATTCTAAAACAATATAAGAGTAAAGCTAACAGTCTAAACCTGAAACTAAGCTAAGTCATGACCCATCCTGCTCAGCTAAGATCCCGGGCTCTGGCCATATGGTAGAATGATATCCTGCAAGCATACCTGCACTTATCCAATCAAGAGCGGAGCAAAGTACAGTTCTAGGTAATAAACAAGAACATGATATGAAAAGAGTACATGAGAACATGAACTATAAAGTACACAAAAATAACATGAAGGTACATGAATGTAAGTACAGAAAAATAAAGTACATGAATGTAAAGTACAAGAATGTAACTAGAACCTGAAGTACAAGACATGACAAGTGCACATGTTTGAAATACAATAGCTCATGATGGCGGTGGGGGTAAGCACAAATGAAAGCATATGAAAGTACATGAATGGTAGACTTACGGGCCCGCGTGCACGATGCGACGGCCTAAGCTAGGCACATGAATATGTAACCAGAATTGGTCACATGGCTAGTGTATTTCCCCACCAAATTTAAATATACTCACACCCTTAAAACAATCAGTTCTCACAAGTATACTGAATCCTCAAAAAGTTTACAACAACTAACAATTCAACTTAATTGAATTAATCCCCACCCTTCCTGGTTACACTATACCAACAGTCACTGAAATTTGAATTGTACACAACGAAATTAAACAGGACAGCACAACTTCTTCCAACCACTCGATCAACCATGGTTCATCTCGAGTTCATTCCGACACAATGTCAGCACCCAACAGTCACGAACGGTTGTTGGGCACAAGCCGAAACTCGGACACAGCTAGTAGCTGACGCGCACAAACTGGACAATATAGCCCACGATCAACGCTAATTATAATTAATAAATCTGTAATGATCAGAGAAATTTAGGATTTACCTGCAACAGAATCCCAGATCAACCAGAGGTTCACTCCTTCGTGTCTGGTACGTAAGCTTCGTGTCCGAATTCAAACCCAGAGTCCCCTGAGGCATTATGACAAACAGGTTGAAGAAGACGCATTAGAAGAAGGATTCAAAGATGATTTTCCCAAAATTCTCTTGAGGAATTCATGGAAAATCCGACCAATAATCATCAATTGAACCAACCTTACCAATCAAAGAAGGATTAAAACACTTCCAGCTCAAATCCACAAATTTCCGATCAATTGTTCTTCAGTACTGATGAAAACGAAAAATCAAAAGAATTTCAAGAAATCGATCAACAAATCAATGTTGCAAGAATGAGGACTCACCGACGAATCGAAACTCTTCGATCAATGATCAATCCGAGTCGAAGTCGAAATCCTCTTCTGCTCGCAATTCTTCAATCGATCGGTAACTCTAAACTCCATATGAGAATTTAGATCAGGATGATCAAATCGATCCTGTTGAAATTGATAGAATAGTGAACCGATCAAATAGAACTCACCTTTGTAACCAATTGATTCTCAAGGCACTCGATGGATCTCCAATTCGCCAGAAAGAATGATCGAAAAGTCCCTCTCGCGCCGATCGATCGAGATCTCGCTCTAAAATCGTTCGATCCTACGGGTTTGATGCGAGGAGTTGGTCGAAGATTCTGAAGTGGAACACGCTGGGTGGAAAACGTCAGTCGCCGTCACGGCCTGCCTGCTCGCCGCTCGGAAAGTTAATCGTCGGCATTGTCGTTGTGCTCAGGGAGGAGGGAACCAACAAAATGAAAAAAATTTAAATTCTGAAACAAAAGGAAATGAGAACAATCTGTTCTCTCATTCATATATATAATAAAAGTGCCAATTTGCACTTGCCCCCTGCCCTAGAACAATTCTAACTTAACCCCTTCAACTCAAGAACATTTCCAGAAAGCCCCTATTCTTTTTCATATTGCAGGATGAATCAAAAACATAAAAAGTCACATGGTGGTCCAAAGTTTGTTATAACAACTTTCAAATTTTAAAAATAATTCTGTCCAACTAATTTTCCTCCAAAAATATCAATCACATATTTATTATTTTAAAATCAAAAACTTATTATTTGAAACTTAATCATCAATTATTATAATAAAAATTTTTTAAATCAAATTAATTTCCCAAAACAGGGAGGTGGAGTTACAAATCTCCCCCCTTAAAAGAATTTCGTCCTCCAAATTCGAGAGACAACAAAAACAATCTCAGAGCAAAATCTCAAGAAGGTTCAAACACAATTCTTTATTGTATTTAAAATTCTATATCAAAGTACACTCAAAAAACAAACTGGGATGGATAGCGCTCCTGCATCTCGTCCTCGTGCTCCCATGTGGATATCCCAGAGAGTGGTGTCTACTATGACGTGGACAAGTGAAATAGTCTGGTTCCGCAAGCGCTTCTCCCTCGGTCGAGGATCTACCGCTGCTCCTCGTAGGTCAAGCTCGGA
>JANAVB010039406.1:0-25352 GCA_029216955.1 Iris pallida | reverse complement strand
CTTGGATCACATAGCCCCTAATAATTCCCCATCCCCGAATAGTACAATGGATCTGGACATGACACGTCATGGCACGTGATTTCGTAAGAGGGTAGCAAATCCTCTTAGAAATCGGTGTCTATACAAGTACAGGGAACAAGACAGGGAGTGTACCCATATACCCAGAAATCCAGGAACAACATCTCATGTCATGATCCAATGTGTACTAGTCCGTGAGCTATCGTGACTAAGAATCAAGTAAGACACTACGACTGAATCGGATATAGCAGATATCAAGACAATGAAAACTATCAGTGAATGTACTCGCCTGCTGTCCTGAGCTGTATGGTATATCAATGCTCAGAGCGGTATTAGAAGACCTAAATATGAGATACTGTAAGTTAATTTAGGTTTAAACAAGTTTAGGAATGATTTACAATGAATGATATGCAATCTAGGTCAAACTAGGTCTCACTGAGTCACACTAAGTCCTGTCAAGTCAATCTAGGTCAAATCAAGTTATATCAAGTCAATCTAAGCCTAACCAAGTCAATCCTAGGTCATACCAGGCATCACGGGTCAAAACAAGTCGAAGAAAGTCAAACGGGATCAAGAGTTGGCCTACAGTTGACTTTTGGTCAACTGGTCAACTCTGGTCAACTCTGGTCAACTCTAGGTCAACCCTAGGTCAATGGTGACTAATAGTTGACTTTTGATCAACTACACAAGTCTAATGGAAATCGGGACTAATTTGGGTAAAGTGTTGACTCATAGTTGACTTTTGGTCCAAAAAGTCAACCGTGGTCAACCGGGGCCAAGACTAGGTCTAGGCGACTATTTCTAACTATTACCAACCTCTACAACCCATATCCAAGTCCATCTTGGACTTCGAAACTCATATCTTGGCCGTAGGCCAATATCCTATTTTATCCTTAAAAAGGGTAAAATTCTAGCTTCGGCAACTATCCAGTTAGCCTACCTACGCTTGATATTTTGACCCGATCTCCCTAAGGTAGTATGATACTAGCCTATACATATAATATCTACCAAAATACCTAGGTAACGTGGACATTCGGTCCACGATACGGCCCGTTGTCAAAATCTTGAATATTTCAAGATACGCACCGATACGGCGCGATACGGGCGCCCTACAACCCCGAATTCCACCCGGAAGCCTACCCACAAAATCTAAATCACGTATTCATGCCCCACGCCAAGTTTCAACTCAATCGGATACTCCGAGCTCCGTTTCGCCCTCTAACTCGGTTTTTCCCTTTTCCTATTCTAGCTTTTTCCCTTTTCTTCTAACTTCTTTCAATCCTTCCTTCTAACCTCTAATCCTTTTCTAATTTCTCATTCCATAATCTTCTTCTACTCTTCTCCACGATTCTAACCATATATAATACATATATATATATATATATATATATATATATATATATATATATATATATATATATATATATATCTATATATATATATATATATATATATATACACATAGGTGAAGGGGGGGGGGGTTTAGGCTTAAAGGCCATGGGGGGGGGGGGGGGGGGGGGGGGGGGCTGTTTCCCTGGCAGCAGCCAAGTGCTGCTGCTGCTGCCTGCAGCCACTGCTGCTGCTGTTACTGATTCTTCTTCTTCTTCTTCTCCTCTTCTATCTCCCTATATATATACACTTCATATATATATATATATCTATATATATATATATATATATATATATATATATATATATCTATCCATATATATATATATATAACTAGATATCTATCTATAATCTATCTAGATATCTATCCATCCCTCTAAATATATATAACACACACACACACATCCATATACACACATCCATGTATATATATATAATACACTGATATAACTATATATATATATATATATATATATATATATATATATATATATATATATATATATATATATATATATAAACACACACACACAAACACACACACATCCTCACACAACACAACCACACACACACCACTCTCACAACACCACCATCCCCATGACACAATATCACCCTCCTCTACACACACACAAATACATAAATAAATACACACACATAAATACACATGTATATATATATATATACATATATATATATATATATATATATATATATATATATATATATATATATATATATATATATATATATATATATATATATATATATATATATATATATCATTCACAAAATGATTAAATCCTAAATAATCCTTAACCTATTTTTCTAGGGAAAACCTAAAAATTTGTGGGCAAATGGAAGAGAATGGTCATATCTCTAATTAATGTGAATGAACTATATGCAAAAGAGAATTAAATTGAGAGATTAATGCATACCTAATTGTAGGTTTGAAGAGGAAGAAGAAAGCTTGAGAAAAAATTAAATTTGGAAGAGAGAGAGAGAGGGTTTCTTAGTGGTGAAGGAAGAGGGGGGGGGGGGGGGCCTTGTCATGGCCGGCCTTGGCATGGTGAGGGTGTGGGTGAGGGGCACTTGTAAATTACAAGTTTGCCCCTCCCTAAGCCTAATATTAAATAAATTCCAAATTAGGTTTAGGAAGTTGCTAAAAATAAATAAAAATCATAATTAAACTAAATTACTCATGGGGAACTAGTCCAAACTCTTAAACCCTAAAATTTAGTGTGGTGGGCCATGGTTAGCTAATAGGCTAATTACAGCTCAAGTCGAAATTCACCGGGGTCCCGAATTAACTCGGAATGCGATGAAATTCGAACCCGACTCCTATAATAATTAAATAATAATATTCATGAAATAAAATTCCCAAAAATATTATAAAATGGAAAATTACCATTTTACCCCTAACTGGAAAAAGTGAGGGTGACACAGAGGGCATAGTAGTAGCAGATGACTGGCTAGATTCGGTAGAGAGGAAGCTCCTCGGAGTCAGGATGCCGGATGACCTTCAGGTCGAGGCAGCAGGATTTCTGCTGATAGACTTAGCAGGAGTCTGGTTCCGGAATGAGCCGTTGTTTGCGAGAGGGAGAGCCACATGGGACCAGTTCAAGACCCAGTTCAAGAAGAAATTCTTCTCGACCACTGCTAGAGTAGCCATGGGGCTACGATTCCAGAGCATCCAGCAGGGGAACCGTTCTGTTGATGATTATGCAGCGGAGTTTAGTCGCCTGAGCCGTTTTTCTCCTAGTCTGGTTGCAGATCCAGAGAAGATGACCCGTAGATTTTGCCATGGTCTAGTTCCAGACATTGGCATCCTTATAGTGGCGAACGGTACGACTGACTACTACTAGAGCCTAGAGTTAGCCCGGAGCATCGAGGAGCGTCTTCTGTCATGCAAGAGGCCGGCTTCTGTACATCATGAGGGACCGTCCAAGCGTCAGGCTTTTCAGTAGAGAGCACCGACGCCGCCCCAGTAGACTTACCGTCCCCCTACATCACATCACCCGACCCCGCCAGTTAGAGCCCCGGGACCCCGACAGCAGTCGAAGGAAGGTTTTTGTGCATTCTGCAAGAGGGTAGGCCACGACGCTTCCATCTGCAGGAAGAAGTTGGGGCAGTGTTTGGCTTGTGGGTCTGCCACCCATCAGCTTCGAGAGTGCCCAGTAGCGAAGACTAGAGGACCAATCCCAACTCAGCAGCAGAGGTTCGAGCAGCATCTGCAGCAGCAGAAGGGACCTCAGGGGAGGGTTTATAGTCTAGCCATTGAGCCGGAGCCGGGGCAGGTTTCGGAGCCGGATTACTTAGCTGACGTCATCACAGGTCATGTTTATTTGCTTACTTTTCTCGCTCTATGCTTATTTGATTCTGGTGCATCTCATAGCTTCCTGTCATTAGAGTTTATGCATGAACATCACTTAGTATCTATACCTACTGCGGAGATTAGTAGAGTAATGACGGGAGGAGGACCAGTGCCTATTAGAGCTAGCTATAGATGCTCTATTATGATAGCCGGGAGAGAGTTCGAGGGGCGATTCTTTGTGATGCCACTCCCTGGTTATGATATCATATTGGGGATGGACTGGCTTAGCTATGCCCATGCATCTATAGATTGTCATGAGGGTAGTATTTTGTTCAGTCCCCCAGGCACAGCACCATTCAGTGTCAGGAGGACAGGGCCGGAGATCAGTCTAGAGCCGAACTGTTGTACGACAGTCGGGGACGCAGCACCGCCACACCCTATATTAGGGAGTTTATGGATGTATTCCCAGAGGATCTTCCAGGACTTCCGCCTGACAGAGATGTGGAGTTCACTATAGATTTAGTGCCGGGTTCATCACCAGTATCCCAGGCTTGCTATAGAGTGAATCCCAAGGAGGCCATAGAGATGAAAGAGCAGATTGATGACCTGTTGAAAAAGAGTTTCATTCGATCCAGTGCTTCTCCATGGGGAGCACCAGTGCTCTTTGTGCCTAAGAAGGATGGTACAGTCCGGTTGTGTATTGACTACCGGGCCTTGAATGCCATCACCATCAAGAACAAATATCCTCTGCCCAGGATAGATGATTTGTTCGACCAGTTGAGTGGGGCGAAGGTGTTTTCCAGGATAGACTTGAGATCCGGGTACCACCAGGTGAAGGTTAGGCCAGCAGACATCCAGAAGACGACGTTCAACACGAAGTACGGGCAGTACGAATTTCTGGTGATGCCATTTGGTCTCACAAATACGCCAGCTGTCTTTATGAATTTGATGAATAAGACATTTCACCAGTATCTGGATAAGTTCGTCGTAGTATTTATCGACGACATCCTGATATACTCGAAGACGCCAGAGGAGCATGCAGAGCACTTGCGGATAGTTTTGGAGATTCTGAGGCAGGAGAGATTGTTTGCCAAATTGCCGAAGTGCGAGTTCTTTTTAGACCGAGTGGAGTTTCTCGGCCATGTAGTCACTGGAGATGGAATCTCGGTGGATCCTAGGAAGATTGCTGCAGTTGAGACGTGGAAGGCTCCGACGTCAGTTTCAGAGATCAGGAGCTTTCTGGGTTTAGCCGGCTATTATAGAAAGTTTGTCCAGGACTTTGCTAGGATAACTGAACCCATGACAAAGCTGACATGGAAGGACGCAGAGTACATTTGGTCAGAGGACTGCCAGACAGCGTTTGAGGAGCTGAAGAGGAGGCTGACGACCGCTCCAGTTCTGACATTACCTTCAGGTTCTGGAGGTTTCACCATATATAGCGATGCTTCTGGGAAGGGGCTAGAATGTGTCCTACAGCAGCATGAGAAAGTGATTGCTTATGCATCTAGGCAATTACGGACTCATGAGAGGAATTATCCTACCCGTGACCTCGAGTTAGCTGCGGTGATCTTTGCACTCAAGTTATGGAAACATTACTTATACGGAGAGCGTGTGAAAATCTTTACTGACCACAAAAGCTTGAAGTATGTGTTCACGCAGAAAGAGCTAAACATGAGGCAGAGACGATGGTTGGAGTTGATGAAGGACTTCGACATCGATTTACAGTATCACCCCGGGAAGGCAAATGTGGTGGCGGATGCGCTGAGCAGGCATCCGATGGCATGGTACATGATGATTGATCGGCATTTGCGAGAGGATCTGGAGAAGCTAGGTATCGAGCTAGTTCGGCCAGGATCAGTGATACAGATGATGGTGCTTGACATTCAGTCAGGTTTGATAGAGCAGATCCGGGAGGCACAGTTTACAGATGAGAGCCTTCGCAGACTTCGACCCCAGGCGTTAGCTGGATTGCTGGATGACTTTACTATAGCAGAGGATGGATCCTTGAGGCATGGCAGCCGATTGTGCGTGCCGAAGGGAGAGCTAGTAGAGGCAGTCTTGCAGGAGGCGTACCGATCGAGATATTCTATTCACCCTGGTGCTAACAAGATGTACCGTGACTTGCAAAAATATCTTTGGTGGCACGGGATGAAGAGGGATGTATCACGTTTTATTTCGAGATGCATAGTTTGCCAGCAGGTCAAGGCGGAGCGCCAGAGGCCAGCTGGTTTGTTGCAGCCGTTACCCATTCCCGAGTGGAAGTGGGAACATATTACGATGGACTTCGTCTCAGGGCTTCCTCGTTCCCAAGGAGGGAAGGATGCCATTTGGGTCATCGTGGACAGGCTGACGAAGTGTGCGCACTTCATACCCTTCAAGGTGGGGCTTTCCACCGAGAAGTTGGCGGAGCTATACATGCAGCTGATAGTTCGCCTACATGGAGTGCCGGTGAGCATCGTGTCAGACAGAGACAGCAGATTCACATCCCACTACTGGAGGAGCTTGCAGGAGGAGTTGGGCAGTAGGCTCAAGTTCAATACGGCGTACCACCCGCAGACAGATGGGCAGTCCGAGAGGACGATACAGACACTGGAGGATATGCTGAGGACCTGCATGGTGGACTTCGGAGGATCATGGGAGAGCCATCTGCACATGGTAGAGTTTTCATACAACAACAGCTACCAGGCCAGTATTGGTATGTCTCCTTTCGAGGCACTATATGGACGACGATGCTGCACACCGCTCTTTTGGGATGATGTTGGAGACAGAGTTATGCTTGGGCCAGAGATGATCACGGATGCAGCAGAGAAAGTCGAGATGATCAGAGACAGGCTCAGAGTAGCTCAGGATAGGCAAAAACACTGGACTGATGCTAGTCGCAGACCGATGGAGTTCGCAGACGGTGATATGGTGCTAGTGAAGATATCACCTACTAGAGGGACGATCCGGTTCGGACGAGGAGGGAAGCTGAGCCCCAGATACATCGGGCCATTCGAGATACTTGGCAGGATCGGAGAGGTAGCTTACAGGGTTGCACTTCCACCCAACCTAGCAGGAATTCACGATGTCTTTCACGTATCTCAGCTGAGGAGATATGTTCCAGACCCCAGTCATGTGCTAGATCATTCAGAGTTGGAGGTCGGACCGAGCCTTACAGTTTCTGAGCAGCCAGTGGAGATATTAGACAGGAGAGAGAAGAGGCTGAGGAACAAGGTTATACCCCTAGTGCGAGTAGCTTGGAGCCGCCACTCCCCAGGTGAATCTACTTGGGAGAGGGAGTCAGACATGAGGGAGAGATACCCTTACTTGTTCGATCCAACCGCTGCGAGGGAACCACCCGTTCCCGCTTGATACCTTAGAGGTTAGTTTCGATCGTAGCCTTAGTATTTTGTTGCATTAATTGCTATGTTAGAAATTTGTAGGGTCTTCAATCCTTGTAAATTTCGAGGACGAAATTTTTCAAGGAGGGAAGACTTGTAAGCCCCTGTTTTTCAAAAATTATTTAATTAGTGTTAATTGATTTTTAATGTCATTTATAGCCTTAAAATATTTATTATGATTTTTAGAAAATTTTCTAGAATTTTTAAATAAGTTTTAAATGAGTTTTAATAGTTAAAATAACAATTTGTAATTTTCTAAAATGTTTTAATATCATTTTGAAATTTTTAGAATTGTTTTAATATGGTTTTGCAATTTATTTAATTGTTAATATATCAGTTTACAATTGTTAGATTGTTTTAAATTGCGGAATGCAAATTCTAATTTGCATTTAGACACTGGGAGTACTTATGTGTAATATCCTAAACTACAGGGACCTAGACGCTAAACCCAAATCCTACCTACCCCCGACGACTGGCCAGCTGCCGACGACCGGCCAGCTGCCCCCCGCCATTTCCGACCGACATAGCCCCGTTCGACCGACTCTAAGCCCCTATAAATGGTCCCCTCACTCACCCCGACCCAACCCCCATCACCCCGACCACCATCGACGCCCCTAGCTCCGCCCTTCCCCCAAAAACCCTAACCGAAACCCTAACCCCGACGAACTCCCCCGTCCAGCCTCCCCAGTCGACGTCGTCGCCTTCGACGACCACCATTCGACGCGCCCGGCCAAGGCGAACGCGTCGCCACCCGAGCGCCGCCGTCCCGACCGTTCCTCCGCCCGCCAGCACCCTTGAAACCCCCATCAACTATCGGACACGTAAGTAATGGGACTTAAATCGTGTCGTGCGTGTCTCATTTTCACGCACGAGACTCGCCAGGACACGACGAACCTAACGCTGTACTTGGACACGCGTTTCATAACTTGTACGTGTCGTGCATAGCACGGACACGTAGACTCTGTGTCCCAAACTGTCAGGACACAGAGTGGTATTTCGGGCTACTGTGATATTAAACAAAAACCTAAATAAAACTAACTCGAGCCCAACCCTAACAGCAAGCCCGCTCAGGCCCACTGGCCAGCGGGTGGGGCTCTAAGTCTTCACCCTTTAACAGAGGGCCGAGTTCGAGCCCTCTGTTTGTGTTTGTTTTTGTTTCTTTTTCTTTTTCTTTTTTTTTCTTTTCTTTTGTTATATTATATATATATATATATATATATATATATATATATATATATATATATATATATATATATATATATATATATATATTTGTATATATATATAGTATTTTTGTATATATATATCTTTATGTTTAGTAAATTTTTATATATATATTTGTATTTATATACATATATGTATATGTATATATTTTCATGTGTATATATATTATTATATATATACTATTATATATATGTATACAATATTTGTATATATATATATATATACTTTATAATTAAGTATTTTCTTATATATATATATGTACTTTTAACGTATGTATGTATATATTTATTTTGTATAATTTTAGCTTATTAAAATATTAATATTTATTTTGCACTTTTATCAAATTGTATTTTAGTGTATTTAAATTACTGCAACCATTTGGTGTCCAAGCCTAGCATGGGTTTTTGGGCCAAAATGTATTTTCACACATTCAAGACCTGTACAAGTCATATTGGACTTGATTCATGGCCTTGGGTCCTGTATTTGAACTTTGGTTCAAATTATATACATGGACAAAATACGCAGATAATTAATTATTTAAATTCAATTGTGTGCAAATGTTGTTTTTGATTTTATAAAAATACTTAAAGTATTGTTAAAATTATGGAAAAATAGTATTTAGATACTATGTTAAGTTAGCTAATTTAGTATAATTTTTGTAGTATTTAATTTACTGTTTTGCCACTAGTTTGGCATATGAAACCAAAACTTATTTTCCGTATACTTAGGAAAACTGATTTTTATAAAATACTTGTACTGGTTAATAAATTCCAGGAAAATTATAATAAATTTCTATGATTAACAAGGATCACTCTGATACTTTACTTTAAGAAAAACTAGGCTTTTTGTCTATTTCTAAAATTGTTAGAACACAATGGACTTTTGATTTATTTATTGATTAATTATGACTTATTGCTTTTTGTGTTATTTTGAGTTTTAGTTGTGTTGAACCTCACCCATCACTAGTGTAAAAACCCTAGAAAGTTAGTTAAAGTAGTGTGTCACCCCACATTGGTCTCCTACGCCAAAGTCATCAATTTGGCTAGGTGCCCAGTCACAAGTCGTGTTTCACCAATTAGTGTCCTAGTGTTTTAGCTTAGTGTAAAAACTAAGTTATTGTATTTACTTCTACAGTGACGAGTTACCGGACATCCATAGCACTGTTATCGCAGCTTGTTTTGTTTTGCTTTGCTAGAGATAAGTACTTTCTACGAACTTTACATACTGCTATAAACCATAAAACTGTGAATCACCAACCATGTTAAATGCTGATCCTTGGGGTAGCAAGTTAGAACTTTACATGTTGTATTACTTTCAGTTTCTACCATGTTTATACCGTATCTCATATCTCTCACATGCTTAAATAACGGGTTAAGGGGAAACTGCTAGTAGTGTACGTGATCATGACCCCCTTCTCCATATGTATTTACCGAGTACCGTTATATTCTATATGTATCTGTGTCGTATGTCTGGTCCCGCATTTGTGTATGGATATACACCGATGCCGTTATGTGTACGTATGTGTACATCAGAAAATTGATATGTACCGCTGTACATCCTGATTACCTATTGACTGATCACTCACCTACTACAGTTTTAAACTTTAAAATATATATCTATTGCCATGATAAAATATACCTAAAAAACTGAACAAACATGATATGTCGTTTCCTTTCATCACATGATCAGTATTATATGTTTGTATAGATTTAGTACTTGCTCCCGTCCTGACAGGATAACATTGTAGGTGTCCTTACTAAGGAGGAGTTACTCTGCGACACATATTACGGAGTTACTGCCGAGGACCCGGCTCTGCTTTACGAGGATGTTCCTACGGGGAACCTCGCCTAGTTGTCTTCTGTTTACTTAGACTTTTGAGAGTAGACATGTATTAGACTATATCTTTTTGTAACTGGACATGTATCCAGTTTTACTTTTCAGTTCACTTGTACTTGGATATTTCACTATATGAGACGACTTTTGTGTTTGGAGCATTTATGATTCTTTTTCACTTATAGAACTGTTAGCACATTTAGTCTTATCCTGTTGTCTTTAGAACAACTTACTACGTTTTATCTCAACGTAGGCTGGGCATGACTCGGCCTGGCCCAACAATTTGGGTAGCGGGTCGTGACAGCCTGTTACGACCTGCTACCCAAATTGTTGGGCCAGGCCGAGTCATGCCCAGCCTACGCTGAGATAAAACGTAGTAAGCTGTTCTAAAGACAACAGGATAAGACTAAATGTGCTAACAGTTCTATAAGTGAAGAAGAATCATAAATGCTCCAAACACAAAAGTCGTCGTATAAAGTAAGATGTCCAAGTACAAGCAAACTGAAATGTAAAACTGGATACATGTCCAGTTATAAAATGATATAGTCTAATACATGTCTCAAAAGTCTAAGTAAACCAAAGACATCTAGGCGAGGTTCCCTGCAGGAACATCCTCGTAAAGCAGAGCCGGGTCCTCGGCAGTAACTCCATAGTATGAGTCGCAGAGTAACTCCTCCTCAGTAAGGATACCTACAACGTTATCCTGTCAGGACGGGAGCAAGTACTAAATCTAACAAACATATAATACTGATCATGTGATGAAAAGGAAATGACATATTATGTTGGTTCAGTTTTAGGTATATTTCATCATGGCAATAGATTTATATTTAAAGTTTAAAACTGTAGTAGGTGAGTGATCAGTCAATAGGTAATCAGGATGTACAGCGGTACATATCAATTTTCTGATGTGCACATACGTACACATAACGGCATCGGTGTATATCCATACACAAACGCGGGACCAGACATACGACACAGATACATATAGAATGTAACGGTGCTCGGTAAATACATACGGAGAAGGGGGTCATGATCACGTACACTACTAGCAGTTTCTCCTTAACCCGTTATTTAAGCATGTGAGAGATTATGAGATACTGTATAAACATGGTAGAGACTAAAAGTAATACAACATGTAAAGTTCTAACTTGCTACCCCAAGGATCAGCATTTAACATGGTTGGTGATTCACAGTTTTATGGTTTTATAGCAGTATGTAAAGTTCGTAGAAAGTACTTGCCTCTAGCAAAGCAAAACAAAACAAGCTGCGATAACAGTGCTATGGATGTCCAGTAACTCGTCACTGTAGAAATAAATGCAATAACTTAGCTTTTACACTAAGCTAAAATACTAGATCACTAAACTGGTGTGACGCGACTTGTGACTGGGCACCTAGCCAAAATAATGACTTGGCCTAGGAGACCAATGTGGGGGTGACACACTATGTTAACTAACATTCCAGGGTCTTTACACTAGTGAGGGATGGGGTTCAACACGACTAAAACTGCAAATAACATAAAAAGCTACAAGTCGTAATTAATCAATAAATAAATCAAAAGACTATTGTGTTTTAACAATATTAAAGATAGACAAAAAGTCTAGTTTTTCTTAAAGTAAAGTATCAAAGTGATCCTTGTTAATCATAGAAATTTATTATAATTTTTCTGGAATTTATTAACCAGTACAAGTATTTTATAAAAATCAGCTTTCCTAAGTATACAGAAAGTGAGTTTTGGTTTAATATGCCAAACTAGTGGCAAAACAGTAATTTAAATACTACAAAAATTATACTAAATTGATCAACTTAACAAAGTATCTAAAAACTATTTTTTCCATAATTTTAGCAACACTCTAAGTATTTTTAGAAATTCAAAAACAGTAATGCACAATAATGATTAATTATCTGCGTATTTTGTCCATGTATATAATTTGAACCAAAGTTCAAATACAGGACCCAAGGCCATGAATCAAGTCCAATATGACTTGTACAGGTCTTGAATGTGTGAAAACACATTTGAGCCCAAATACCCATGCTAGGCTTGGACATCAAATGGTTGCAGTAATTTAAATACAATAAAATACAATTTGGTAAAAGTACAAAATAATTATTAATATTTTAATAGGGCAAAGTTATGCATAGTGAAAAATATAATTACATGTGTTAAAAGTACATATATATTTGTAAGGAAAATACTTAATTTATAGAGTACAAATATATATATGTATAAATATATATACATATATAGGAAAAATATTTTAATAATAAGGTGTATATATATATATATATTAATATATATATACATCAAGATATATACATATATATACACAAAATTTACTAATTATAAAATATATATACATATGTATATAATACTGTAAAATACAGTATATACATATATTTATATATACTAATATATATATACATATACATATATATATAAATATAAATATATTAAAAAGAAAAAGAAAAGAAAAAGAAAAGAGAAAAGAAAACAGAAGGAAAGGGGGAGGGGCTCGAACCCTGTCCAGCGGGGGGGGGGTCTTAGTCACAGCGCGCTGGCCAGTGGGCCAGCGGCCCGCTTTGTTAGGAATAGGGTTTGGTTTAGTTATATTTCGTTTTAGGTTAGATTAATAAATAATAATAAAAACGTCCTGTGTCCAGACAGTTCAGGACACAGGTATCAACGTGTCCAGGGTGATTTTGACACGTATGACACGAGTCTCACGTGTCCAGTCCCATGCCCATGTTCGCCAAGACACGGCGAACAACATGGACACAACACGAGACACGCACGACTCGTAGGGACACTGCTACTCACGTGTCCAGCGATCGGGGGGGGGCTGTCGAAGGGTCTTGACGGCGGAGGAGGCGTCGACGAGGCGGCGCTCGGGTGGCG
Source organism: Iris pallida (assembly GCA_029216955.1). Classification (NCBI taxonomy): domain Eukaryota; kingdom Viridiplantae; phylum Streptophyta; class Magnoliopsida; order Asparagales; family Iridaceae; genus Iris; species Iris pallida. The sequence goes on along the minus strand of JANAVB010039406.1, from coordinate 12,304 downwards.
CTGGACGCGGCTCAGCACGGCGAACTGAATGGTGGTGGTCGCGAGCGGTGGTGCTCGGCGGTAGGGCTGCGCTGGGGGTCGCCGGAGTAGGGTTAGGGTTTGGGTGTTCGTCGGGGAAGAAGGGGGTTGTGGTTGGTCGTGGGGCTGATTTAGGGTTAGGGTTTAGGTCAGGGGTGAGAGGGGGAGTTTTATAGGGGGTTGATGGCGGTAGGGGCAGCCGGGAAAGGCGGGGGCAGCGGCGTGGGTCGGTCGGGGCAGTCGGGGCTGGTCGTCGGGGGTGGGTAGGAAAATTACAGGAAAACCCCTAGACTTTAGGAAATTACATTAAGGTCCCAACCCTAACTGAATGCAAATATAATTTGCATAAACAATTCATTGATTACAAATCAATATAAAAACAATTCTAATAATTGCAAAATCATATTAAAATAATTTTAATATTTGCAAAATGATATTTTTGTATTTAAAACTCATCTAAAAATCATTTAAAAATTCTAGAAAATTTCCTAAAAATCCTAATAAATATTTTAAGGCTATAAATGACATTAAAAATTAATTTGCACTAATTAAAATGAATTTGAAAAATCAGGGGCTTACACAGCCGCATGGAACCTTCTCCGCTAGCCGCATGAGACTTATGCTCTTTTAGCCGCATATGGACCCACTTTCTGAGAGCCGCATAAGGCTCCTACCTCTTCAGCCGCATGCGCCCCCCTTGCCCTTACAGTCGCATATGTGCCCACCACATCGAGCCGCATAGAACTCCACTTGACCCCGGCCGCATATACCTGATTGTTAGCCAGCCGCATGAGGCCCAGTCCTTCCTGGCCGCATGGATTTCCAGCAACCCTGAGACGCATGCACCTTGGGCTCCCTTCTAGCCGCATGAAGCCGCACGCCTGCTCCATATTGAACCCAAACCCTTGGCCGCATGGAACCCCATTAATTCAGCCGCATGGGCTGTTCTCTTCCCAGCCGCATGAGATCATACCTGGCCGCATATGCCCGAGCCGCATGGCTCTCCAATAGCCCTGTGTACTATTATTTTATTATTATTTGCCCATGCCTTGTAACCTTTATTGTATACTTTTACGCCCATTTTATATCCTTACGTCTTTTGTCCCGAACTTGATAATCCCGATTTGATTGACATGATTGAAATGATAATTGTACCTGGCATGGTGTGGTCAAGAACTGACATGCTTGATAGTGGCCCGTCGTGGTGCACTCCTGACTTGATAACATGACCTGATAACTTGATGTCAGCCCCTGTTTTCCAAATTTAGTTAATTAAGTGTTAATTAATTTTTAATGTTAATTTTAGCCTTAAAATAATTATTAGGATTTTTAGGAATTTTTCTATAATTTTTTAAATGAGTTTTTAAGTAGAAAAATATTGATTTGTAATTAATTGAAATGTTTTAATATCAATTTACAATTTTTAGAATTGTTTTAATATGGATATGTAATTTATTAAATTGTTACAATGTCAGTTTATAATTAGTAAATTGTTTTTAATTAGGGAATGCAAATTTATAATTGCATTCAGTGACTCGGGGGACCTATCCGAAATATCCTAAACTATAGGGACCTAAACGAAAACCCTAAACCTACCCACCCCGACTGACCGACGACGACGACGGCTGCCCCCGCTATTTCCGGCTGCCCCGACCGACCTAGGACCGTCCTAACCCATCTAAAAAAAACCCCTTCCTTCCCCAGACGAAACCCTAACCCTAAACGACCACCACGACCCCTTTCTTCCCCGACGAACCTAGATCTAAACCCTAACTCCGGCGATCCCCAACGCCACTTCCCCGACAGTCGTCACCCCCTTCCACCGCCACCGATCGATTCACCGTGCCGAGCTGGACGTAGCGCCACCGCAGCGCCACCGTCCCGACGCCCCTAGCCGCCTCCTCCGCCTTCGAAAACTTCTTTGAGAAGTCGGACACGTACGTGTCAGTTTGCTTTCGTGTCGTTTGTGTCTCGATTTCACGTGGGAGACTCGTCAGGATTCGGGGATGTTCGTCCAGTAGCTGGACACATAAATCAGTGTTCGTGCGTGTCGTGCGTATCACGGACACATTGTTACCTGTGTCCTTAACTGTCATGACACAGGGTCGATTTTTATTATATTTTTTTTATGTGTTATTTAACCTAAACTAAATAAAACTAACCTAAAGTCTAAACCTAACACAGCGGGCCAACTGGCCCACTGGCCAGTGCAGCAGTGTTAGACCCCCCCCTTTCCTGTGGGCAGGGTTCGAACCCCCCTGTTGTTTCTTTTCTGTTTCCTTTTTCTTTTCTTTTCTTTTTCTGTTTTTATATATATTTTTTTATATATATATATATATATATATATATATATATATATATATATATATATATATATATATATATATATTAAACTGATAAGAACATATATATATATATATATATATATATATATATATATATATATATATATATATATATATATATATATATATATATATATTAGTACATATATATGTATATACTGTATTTTAACAGTATTTTACATATATGTATATATTGTATAGTTAGTAAATTTTATATATATATGTATATATACATATATGTATGTATGTATATATATTTTCATGTGTATATATATATTATATATATACACTATATTATTAAGTGTTTTCTTATATATATATATATATATATATATATATATATATATATATATATATATATATATATATATATATATATATATACTTTATAAATTAAGTATTTTCCTTATACATAGATATATGTACTTTCAACATATGTATGTATATATTTATTTTGTATCTTATTAAAATATTAATATTATTTTTGCACTTTTACCAAATTATATTTTTAGTGTATTTAAATTACTGCAACCATTTGGTGTCCAAGCCTAGCATGGGTATTTGGGCCCAAATGCGTTTTCACACATTCAAGATCTGTACAAGTCATATTGGACTTGATTCATGGCCTTGGGTCCTGTATTTGAACTTTGGTTCAAATTATATACATGGACAAAATACGCAGATAATTAATTATTGTGTGCAATGTTGTTTTTGATTTTCTAAAAATACTTAAAGTACTGCTAAAATTATGGAAAAATAGTATTTAGATACTATGTTAAGTTAGCTAATTTAGTATAATTTTTGTAGTATTTAATTCACTGTTTTGCCACTAGTTTGGCATATGAAACCAAAACTCATTTTCTGTATACTTAGGAAAAACTGATTTTTATAAAATATTTGTACTGGTTAATAAATTCCAGAAAAATTATAATAAATTTCTATGATTAACAAGGATCACTTTGATACTTTACTTTAAACAAAACTAGACTTTTTTTCTATCTCTAAAAATTGTTAGAACACAATGGTCTTTTGATTTATTTGTTGATTAATTTTGACTTGTAGCTTTTTGTGTTATTTTGAGTTTTAGCCGTGTTAAACCTCAACCCCTCACTAGTGTAAAGACCCTAGAAAGTTAGTTAAAGTAGTGTGTTACCCCACATTGGTCTCCTATGCCAAAATCATTATTTTGGCTAGGTGCCCAATCACAAGTCGTGTTTCACCAATTAGTGTCCTAGTATTTTAGCTTAGTGTAAAAACTAAGTTATTGCATTTACTTCTACAGTGACGAGTTACCGGACATCCATAGCACTTTTATCGCAGCTTATTTTGCTTTGCTTTGCTAGAGACAAGTACTTTCTACGAACTTTATATATTGTCACATAAATGAACTGCAAAACCCATCATGTTAAATGCTGATCCTTGGGGTAGCAAGTTAAATCTCTACATGTTGTACTTTCAGTTACTACCATGCTTAGAACAGTCTTGATGTATCTCTCACATAATTAGAATATGGGTTATGGGGAAACTGTTAGTAGTGTACGTGATCATACCCCCTTCTCTCGTACGTCTGTACCGAACAAAGTTTCATTTTATATGATTACTGCGTCATAGGCCTTTATATCAAGGCGGAGTTGTGCGTATGTACATCTATCGCCCTATCACTTTTACGGAAGTACATTTTATTATGTGCCACAGCACATTGTACATCTATTGACCGATCACGTACTTGCTACAGTTTTAAACATTACATATACATCTGTCTCTATGACATATGTGTCCTTGCCATGATAGATTGTGTGATGCCATGTTTCCAGTTATTTCCTCTCATGTTCATTTCTATGTTTCATATGCTAGTTTGCTAGATTCAGTACTTGCTTCCGTCCTGACAGGATAACGTTGTAGGTGTCCTTACTGAGGAGGAGTTACTCTGCGACACCTATTATGGAGTTACTGCCGAGGACCCAGCTCTGCTTTACGAGGATGTTCCTGCGGGGAACCTCGCCTAGTTATCTTTGTTTACTTAGACTTTTGAGAGTAGACATGTATTAGACTATATCTTTTTTGTAACTGGACATGTATCCGGTTTTACTTTACAGTTCACTTGTACTTGGACATTTCACTATATACGACGACTTTTGTGTTTGGAGCATTTATGATTCTTCTTCACTTATAGAACTGTTAGCACATTTAGTCTTATCCTGTTGTTCTTAGAACAGCTTACTACGTTTTATCTCAACGTAGGCTGGACATGACTCGGCCTGGCCCAACAATTTGGGTAGCGGGTCGTGACATATTTTTAGTGGTGGCCCATGCAGGTCCTGACTAAACTGTTTGGTTACGTTATTGTACCAAGCATGCCTGCAATTAGGAACTTAAGGTAATTAGACAACATTAGGAAAGACGCTTAGAACACTTAGAGGAATGCTAGGATTGCAACATAGGAAATATATCACATGTTTGCTATTATAATTAGATTTTCTTGCATATGATTACTTACTTTAAATAAGTCCTTATAAGTCTTTTTATGTGTAATTTAGATGGTGCTTACTCGTTCATCCCAGTATGTTACCCCCGAGAATGGGGCCCTCCATATCTAGTCAGCTGACCAGTTGACTGATACACCTTCACCTACCACATTCCCCCACTCTACAGATCCACAGACCCAGATACCACCTTCCACAACACAGGCCCAGCCGGATCCGATACTTCCACAACCCCCTATCACTATACCCACCCAGGCTTCCGTCACACTCGACGGGAACCAGCTGCTCACACTGATTCAGGGGTTCCTAACAACCCATCAGGAGCAGTCTACCCTACTCCGCCAGAGCATGGAGCGTTCTGAGGGACGTCCCGTGGTCCCACCACATGTAGAGCCACGGCAGAGAGCGGGGACGATCAAGGACTTCATGGGTCTGAATCCCAAGGAGTTCTCAGGGACTGAGGGCATAGTAGTAGCTGATGACTGGCTAGATTCGGTAGAGAGAAAGCTTCTCGAAGTCAGGATGTCGGATGACCTCCAGGTCGAGGCAGCAGGATTTCTGCTGATAGACTTAGCAGGAGTCTGGTTCCGGAATGAGCCGTTGTTTGCGAGAGGGAGAGCCACTTGGGACCAGTTTAAGACCCAGTTCAAGAAGAAATTCTTCTCGACCACTGCTAGAGTAGCCATGGGGCTACGATTCCAGAACATCCAGCAGGGGAACCGTTCTATTGATGACTATGCGGCAGAGTTTAGTCGCCTGAGCCGTTTTGCTCCTAGTCTGGTTGCAGATCTAGAGGAGATGACCCGTAGGTTTTGCCATGGTCTAGTTCCAGACATTGGCATTCTTATAGTGGCGAACGGTACGACTGACTACTACCAGAGCCTAGAGTTAGCCCGGAGCATCGAGGAGCGTCTTCTGTCATGCAAGAGGCCGGCTTCTGTACATCATAAGGGACCGTCCAAGCGTCAGGCTTTCCAGCAGAGAGCACCGACGCCGCCCCAGCAGACTTACCGTCCCTCTACACCACACCATCAGATCCCGCCAGTTCGAGCACCGGGACCCCGACAGCAGCAGCAGCAGAAGGGAGCTATATGTTCTTTCTGCGGAAGACCAGGGCATAATTACTCCATCTGTAAGAAGAGGTTGAAGCAGTGTCTAGCTTATGGGTCTCCCACCCACCAGCTGCAAGGGTGCCCAGTAGCGAAGCCTAGAGGACCACTCCCGACTCAGCAGCAGAGGTTTGGGCAACATCTGCAGCAGCAGAAGGGACCTCAGGGGAAGGTTTATAGCCTAGCCCTTGAGCCGGAGCCGGAGCAGGTTTCGGAGCCAGATTACTTAGCTGACGTCATTACAGGTCATGTTTATTTGCATACTTTTCTAGCTCTATGTTTGTTTGATTCTGGTGCATCTCATAGCTTCCTATTATTAGAGTTTATGCAAGAACATCACTTAGTATCTACACCTACTACGGAGATTAGTAGAGTAATAACGGGAGGAGGACCAGTGCCTATTAGAGCTAGCTATAGATGCTCTATTATGATAGCCGGGAGAGAGTTCGAGGGGCGATTCTTTGTGATGCCACTCTCCGGTTATGATATCATATTGGGGATGGACTGGCTTAGCTATGCCCATGCATCTATAGATTGTCATGAGGGTAGTATTTTGTTCAGTCCCCCGGGCACAGCACCATTCAGTGTCAGGAGGACAGGACCGAAGATCAGCCTAGAGCCGAACTGTTGTGCGATAGTCGGGGACGCAGCACCGCCACACCCTATCATTAGGGAGTTTATGGATGTATTCCCAGAGGATCTTCCAGGGCTTCCGCCTGACAGAGATGTGGAATTCACTATAGATTTAGTGCCGGGTTCATCACCAGTATCCCGGGCTTGCTATAGAGTGAATCCCAAGGAGGCCATAGAGATGAAAGAGTAGATTGATGACCTGTTGAAAAAGGGTTTCATTCGATCCAGTGCTTCTCCATGGGAAGCACCAGTGCTCTTTGTGCCTAAGAAGGATGGTACAGTCCGGTTGTGTATTGACTATCGGGCCTTGAATGCCATCACTATCAAGAACAAATATCCTCTGCCCAGGATAGATGATTTGTTCGACCAGTTGAGCGGGGCAAAGGTGTTTTCCAGGATAGACTTGAGATCCGGGTACCACCAGGTTAAGGTTAGGCCAGCAGACATCCAGAAGACGGCATTCAACACGAAGTACGGGCAGTACGAGTTTCTGGTGATACCATTTGGTCTTACAAATGCGCCAGCTGTCTTTATGAATTTGATGAATAAGACATTTCACCAGTATCTGGATAAGTTCGTCGTAGTGTTTATCGACGACATCCTGATATACTCGAAGACGCCAGAGGAGCATGCAGAGCACTTGCGGATAGTTTTGGGGATTCTGAGACAGGAGAGATTGTTTGCCAAATTGTCGAAGTGCGAGTTCTTTTTAGACCGAGTGGAGTTTCTCGGCCATGTAGTCACTGGAGATGGAATCTCGGTGGATCCCAAGAAGATTGCTGCAGTTGAGACGTGGAAGGCTCTGACGTCAGTTTCAGAGATCATGAGCTTTCTGGGTTTAGCAGGCTAATATAGAAAGTTCGTCCAGGACTTTGCTAGGATAGCTGAACCCATGACGAAGCTGACGCAGAAGGACGCAGAGTACATTTGGTCAGAGGACTGCCAGACAGCGTTTGAGGAGCTGAAGAGGAGGCTGACGACCGCTCCAGTTCTGACTTTACCTTCAGGTTATGGAGGTTTCACCATATACAGTGATGCTTCTGGGAAGGGGCTAGGATGTGTCCTACAGCAGCATGGGAAAGTGATTGCTTATGCATCTAGGCAATTGCGGACTCTTGAGCAAAATTATCCTACCCATGACCTCGAGTTAGCTACGGTGATCTTTCACTCAAGTTATGGAAACATTACTTATACGGAGAGCTTGTGGAGATCTTTACTGACCACAAAAGCTTGAAGTATGTGTTCACGCAGAAAGAGATGAACATGAGGCAAAGACGATGGTTGGAGTTGATGAAGGACTTCGACATCGATTTACAGTATCACCCCAGAAAGGCAAATGTGGTGGCAGATACGCTGAGCAGGCATCCGATGGCATGGTATCTGATGATTGATCGGCATTTACGGGAGGATCTGGAGAAGCTCGGTATCGAGCTAGTTCGGCCAGGATCAGTGATACAGATGATGGCACTTGACATTCAGTCAGGTTTGATGGAGCAGATCCGGGAGGCACAGTCTACAGATGAGAGCCTTCGCAGACTTCGACCCCAGGCGTTAGCTGGATTGCTAGATGACTTAACGATAGCAGAGGATGGATCCCTGAGGCATGGCAGCCGATTGTGCGTGCCGAAGGGAGAGCTGGTAGAGGCAGTTTTGCAGAAGGCGTACCGATCGAGATATTCTATTCACCCTGGTGCTAACAAGATGTACCGTGACTTGTGGGAACATCTTTGGTGGCACGGGATGAAGAGGGATGTGTCGCATTTTATCTCGAGATGTCTAGTTTACCAGCAGGTCAAGGCGGAGCGCCAGAGGCCAGCTGGTTTGTTGCAGCCGTTACCCATTCTCGAGTGGAAGTGGGAACATATTACGATGGACTTCGTTTCAGGGCTTCCTCGTTCCCAAGGAGGGAAGGATGCCATCTGGGTCATCGTAGACAGGCTGACGAAGTGTACGCACTTCATACCCTTCAAGGTGGGGCTTTCCACCGAGAAGTTAGCGGAGCTATACATACAGCAGATAGTTCGTCTACACGGAGTGCCGGTGAGCATCGTATCAGACAGAGATAGCAAATTCACATCCCACTACTGGAGGAGCTTGCAGGAGGAGTTGGGCAGTAGGCTCAAGTTCAGTACAGCGTACCACCCGCAGAAAGATGGGCAGTCCGAGAGGACGATACAGACAATGGAGGATATGCTGAGGACCTGCGTGCTGGACTTCGGAGGATCATGGGAGAGCCATCTGCACTTGGTAGAGTTTTCATACAACAACAGCTACCAGGCCAGTATTGGTATGTCTCCTTTCGAGGCGCTTTATGGACGACGATGCCGTACACCGCTCTTTTGGGATGATGTCGGAGACAGAGTTATGCTTGGGCTGTTTGCAAAAACAAAAGTATAAAACTTTATTGATACAAACTGTAATAAGGATTACAAGAATTCTGGAAAAATTACAACTATAGGAATCCAATCTTGATGACGATTGCTTTATCCCTTGGACGATGTGAACTTTGAAGACGAAGCCTTTGAAGTTGAAAACAACTCTGGAAATTGAAGGCAAAAGCCTCTGAAGTTGAAGACAAAAGTCTCGGAAGAATGCAGCAGCACTTTGGCAAGAACTCCTGAACTCTCTGATTTCTGATCTCTGATCTTGATCCCCTTGAAATGAAGACTTGAAACTCTATTTATAAAGTTCTAAAAATAACTAACTTTCAGTTATTTTGGACTGCGCAAGCTGATTTGCGCAGCAACTGGTTTGCGCAGATATGGACTGCGTAGGCAGTTACTGGATCGTGGGCCAACTATCTGAGACACATGGCATTATTTGATTGAAATGCGCATGATCGTGCATAGACAGTTGCCACGTAATGAGCAATTGATGGCATGAATGCCACATGTAATTTATCAGTTATGTTGGTAGAATGCGCAAAGTGAACTACGCATACACTGGTTTGCGCAGACTCAGACTGCGCAGGCTTCATTTGCGCAACCACGGATTGCGCTGCCAACTGTCAGCCGTCCTCGAGCACTGTGCGGCGCCAAAAATGAACAGTCTCCTCGTTATTCGTGTCGTCAGCTGTCAGGAAGATCTGATTTGATTCAGTCAATGATGACTTCTGCCACGTCAGCCTGCGCAGTTGGGAACATGCGCAAACCAACCTGCGCAAAGTGACGTCTGCGCAATCTGTTGTCTGCACAACTCATCAAAATGATGAATATCTTGAATTTTTGACTTTGTTGATTGATGCAACTTGATTTTTTAGGACCTACAAGACCCCCTTCAAAGTTTTCGAAAGTTGATTATAATCAAAATTTCGAAATACTTTGAATTTTTGAATGTTGAATCATTTTGTGCAATATGATGAGCTGTCTGCGCAAAGCGAATAGACCACAAGTTTAGGCGCAATCCGAGGCATCCGTTTCGCATTTCAAAAACTATAAATACCCCTCTTTTCGTTTTCAATTCTTTACTTTGCAATCTTTCGAGCTTTTTGAGAAGAAAACCTTCACTGTTCTCCTCCTCCGACGATTGTCATGGCCCCACGACGATCAAATGCTGCCGCTGCCGCCGCCGCAAAGGGAAAAGCTCCGGCCGAGTCTTCTGACAGGGTTGTACGGCGAGCTTCCCGACACGAATCCGCACACCCTGCTCTGAGAGGTAGTTGAACCGATCGAAAACCCCTTCTTAGGGTGATTCGACTCCCTTGAAACTCATCTTTTTTTAGAGATAAGTTCATATTGCGCCACCCTTTTTAGGATTTCGGTTGCATCAACTATCAGTTCTTCATTTTTATGAAGGCTGCATTCTTGCGCAAATTGTTGATTTGTGCTGACAGGAAGTCAGCGCAAACAATTAAGTTGCGCAGATATCAGCGCAAACCATTGCTTTGTGCACCTTTTATGATGCGCAAACTGATATTGCGCAAGTCATGTCAGCGCAATCTGAGGTTGCGCAAATCATGTCAGCGCAGTCTGAGGTTGCGCAAATCATGTTTTATATTTAAAAACAAAATCTTTGTCTTGGACTAATTTTCATCTGTTTGTTGATGCAGTTGAAGTCAATGAAGATCCAGATTACGAACATTTTGTGGGAACCCTTACAGAGTCTGAATACAAAGAAGATCTGTCTCATGTCCATTACCCTCAGTATGATCTGCCGGCCTCCCGTTAGGCTATATTGATTTCTCAGGACAATGAAACTTTGATGTGTTTGATGAACGGACAGCCTTTAGAATCAGCTGATGCTGTAATTCACAAGAAACCCTTATTCCTATTCGGTGACGCCTTTGAGAGAGCCTCTCAGCCTAGGCCAAGGATGGAAGATATGGTAGTTCACCAGCAAGATAGATCTTTTTTTATACCCGACATTGCTCGCTGCCTTCCTTTGTCATGGTACGCTCATGCAAGCTACCCTAGGAAGATGGATTGGAATATCACTCTATTTTAGGATGCTCGGGCAGGAAAAATCTTCGTAAAGAAGGGGCAACAACATAAGGATATGTTTTATAGCTCTTCCGACAGATATAGTGTCCTACTGAGAGGCTTAAGACCTGGCTGCATTCCACCAGAGAACTCCTCCATACTAATGCCTGTTAGGACACCAATATTCGCAAATGAGTTTACGAAGGTTGAAGGAAAATATCCTGAGCAAGATATAAGAATGACTGGATTAGTGAATCCAGACTACAAGCGATGGAGTTATATCGCGAATTGGGTTCTGGGAAAATTCTAAGACAGACTCCAACAAATCAACCTGTATGAAGCAGTGCATGCCACTGTATATGGATTTGCTCCCAATCCTCATATGTTCTTAGCCTTAGCTGAGAGATACAACTACAGGACCGGAACTTTCATGACCCCGGGGGGAGAGATGGGCTTTGCACTCCACGAGATGAAGTATATCTCGTACTTGCCCATGGCAGATGCTCCGTATGAGGAGTATGTACCAACAAATGATGAGTTGAACAAGCTCAGAAAAGAGAATCCAGAGATGGTGACAGTATTCGAAGAACTATTGTGCCATTACAAGATCTGCTCTTTATTTTACAAGAGTGCCACTGCCAATACTTGTTATTCTTCAAAGTGGCTACCATATCTGTTTCTTAGTCATATAGAGGAGAAGAAAACCAAGGAGAACGATAAATGCTACCCAACCTTTTTCAAACCTTTGAGCCATACAGAGGTCAGAAAATTAATGGAACAGAGTGGTCACTTTGATAAACAAGTGAAGGATGATCATGAATATCCTCCTTTGAAGAGAGGAGACAATTTGGAAGTTTCTTGAGAATGGGCTATAGGCCCATGTCAGAAGCAGCACAATTGGCGGGATTCTTGACATACTGGCTGCGAAGGTTCGTAGTTCACGGATCCAGTGCAGGGACGTTTTCACCGTGGCGTCTTGTTTGCAGCGGTTAAGCTAATCTTCGATTATAAAATGGACTATATCAGCAATGACCTGCAAGCTGAACGCCAGTCTTCGTTTATATGTGACTTGATGTTGAAGCGAAAGGAGAGAGAGAATTCCCTCGCTTAGAATTGCATTACATATTTGTTTGGATGGTTGCTTCTTCACTATCCAACTCTAATGGATCCTGGCATGGGACCAGTTGACGGAGTTTTCTTCGAAAGTATTCCGATGGAAAATGGAAATATACTTCCTTAACTGAGTGTAGATTTATGTTGAATCTGAACAGAGGCTGGAACTTTTGCTGTCGCTCCTT
>JANAVB010039405.1:0-43387 GCA_029216955.1 Iris pallida | reverse complement strand
CTGTTGCGAGCTCTAGATCGTGGGTCGGGTAATTCTTCTCGTGCACTCTCAACTGTCGATGCATATGCTACTACCGACCATGCTGCATCACACATCCTAATCCCTTCCCGGATGCGTCGCTGTAGCACAAATCCTCCTGGGCCCGATGGTAGTGTCAAGGTCGGTGTTGTGGTCAATCGCTTCTACAACTCGTCAAAAGTGGCTTGACACTCGTCTGTCCATACAAACTCCTGATCCTTGCAAGTCAATCGAGTCATAGGGCCCCCATTCGAGAGAATCTTCTACGAACCGTCGGTAACCGCAAGTCCGAGGAAACTTCTCACTTCAGAAGCTGTTGTGGGAGCGGCCCATGATTTGACTGCTGTGATCTTCTCTGGTCTACTGATATGCCATCACCCGTAACAATATGACCGAGGAATGATACTTCCTTGAGAAAGAAATCACACTTGCTAAGCTTCGCAAAGAGTCTCTCGTTCCTCAATGTTCCCAAAACTATCCGTAGATGCTGCTCATGCTCCTCTTGACTCTTGGAGTAAATCAAGATATCGTCATAAAGACTACTACAAATTTATCCAATATTGGTGAAAGATCTTGTTCATTAAATTCAGAAAACTGCGGGAGCATTGGCAAACCGAAAGGCATGACCAAGAACTCGTAGTGTCCATACCGATCGAAAAGCCGTCTTTGCAATGTCTTCCTTCCGAACCTTCAATTGGTGATAGCCCGATCGTAAGTCAATCTTGGAGAATACTTTTTCTCCACTCAGTTGATCGAATAATCATCTATACGCGACAAGGTACTTGTTCCTCACCGTCACTGCATTCAATGCTCTGTAATCAATGCACATGCGTACTGTCCCGTCTTTCTTAGGCACAAAAAGAACGGGTGCTCCCCATGGTGACGCACTGGCACGAATAAAGCCCTTCTCCAATAAGTCATCAATCTGCGTCTCATCTCTACCAACTCCTTGGGCCAGACGATATACTCGAGATGAAATAGGCTCGCTCCGGGAATAAGCTCAATAGAAAACTAATATCTCGGTCAGGTGGTAGTCCTGGCAACTCCTCGGGGAATACATCCTCGAACTCGGTGATAATAGGGTGCTGAGGGGTGTCATGCATCATCATATGAGTTCTGATGTGGGTGCCTCACAACTATCTCCGTCTTCTTTGGTGAACTCAAACTCTGCCGCATTCAGTGGTCTAAAGAATATTGCTCCTATGGCAGTCGATGAGAGCAAAATGCTGGCTCAACCAGTCCATTCCAAGAACCACATCAAATGTCGGCATATGGAATACAAGAAGTCATGCTACCATCCTCTACCATTTATCACTACAGGACAAAGTCTACAACACCACTAACAGGTACAACTCCTCCTCTAGTGAGGATTTTAACATTCTTAGCTAAGGGTGTGATGGAAATGCTGTGTCTAGTGGCAAAACTAGTGGCTATAAATGAATTGGCTCCAGTATCAAATAATGTAATAGCAGGAAAAGATACAACTAAAACCATACCTGCTATACCTCCGTCTCTGTCTCTTATCCTCAACAACAAGTGAGAATGCCTGCCATAATTTTGTCCCGGGCCCTGAGCTCTGGCCTTGTTGTACTGTGTGCCTAGGGGAGACAATGGTGGACGAGGTGCTCCTGCTATAGGCCATGGTGCTGGGAGAGCTGGGGTTGTGGGCCTCGGATTTTGTCGAGCTTGTACTATTGCATGTTGCTCCGGACAATCCTTGAGCATGTGCTGATTGGATCCACATCTCAAGCATAATCCAAAGCGAGTCCTACAGTCGTTCTGGATATGTCCTTGTTTTCCGCAGTAATGGCAAACGGGCTTCTGATAAGGTGAGGGCCTTTGCTGGAACTGTCCTGTGGTCCTCCTGATAGGTCCACTCTGAGTAGCTCAGGCTGGTGTAACTGCTGGGGTATGGCGCCTCGATGTCTGCTGTTCCTTGCGAAGAATCTCCTGAGCACGAGCTTCTTCCAAGACAGCTGAATGGGAGACTCGAGACTGAGTAGTCGTATAAGACTTGAGCTCTGGTGCAAGCCCCTGGTGAAATCTCCTCACCTTCTCTAACTCTGTCGGAATCAATACCGTACCAAATCGACTCAGGCGATTGAACTCCGAGTCATACTCGTCAACTGTCATATTCCCTTGCTTCAGATGGAGGAACTGGTCATAGAGACCATCTCGAACATGAATAGGGAATAATCTCTCATAAAAAGCATCATAGAACTGCTTCCAAGTGATCCCAGTGCCTAATCGTCTCTCTTCCGCCTTCCACCAGTGGTGAGCATTATCTTCTAACAGTAGGTCTACTGCTGTCATCCAATCTTGAGCTGGCAACTGGGATGCCTTCAGTAGCTTCTCGGTACTAATAAGCCACTGTGACACCTCTAGTGGCTTCTCCCGTCCTCTAAAGGCCTTGGGATTCATATCTGTGAAATTCTTAATAGAGCCTTCATAGGGATGCAGAGCCGGTGTTGGTACTGGTACTGGAGGTGGTGGTGGAGGTCTAGCCATAGCTGTCATCATCGTCTGTCTCATCAGCCCAGTCTGCTGCCACTGAGCCTGCATCATGGTATACATAAACTGAGTAGTAGGGCTCCATCAGTCGGTGGTGGGGGCATCTGAGGTCCCGACTGTGGGGGAAACTGCTGAGGAAATGGTGGTTGAGGAGGCAGTGGTACATTCCCTCCCGATGGCATGGTAATAGTCTGTCCAGCCTGGCTGCCTGGGGGTGCTGCGATCTCTGGGTACTCCGTCGTCGGTGTCGTAGTAGGCTGCGACAGTTCTAGCTGGTAGGGTGTCGCTGGAGTCATGGGAGGATTCTGTCCATCCGAAGTAATCTCCTCACTAGATGTGAGGGCCAAGGAAGAAGTGCTTCCGCTACGTATTCATACTGTTGGCACGAGGAAGATAAGTTGATATTAGGAAGGATTAGATATGAAGTAAATCGAATAATCAAGGAAGTTTCGAAAAGATTGGAAGCCAAGGGATAGTAGTAGTTCTGGATGAGATATTCCTATTCCTATATGCAGGCTTGTTGGGCACAGTCATGTAACCCAACAAAATTAAATTCGACCTGCATGGGCCACCACAAAAACATGTAACGCCCCAGTCCCAAAATACGTAGGACCAAGTACGTAAACATGCCAGCTGCACATATCAAAGAACACTCTAATATATGGAATTCCTCATATATGCACATAAGCTGTAAATAAATAATCACAGGCCAGAAAACATATATAATCTCATCACAGCTCAACACAGAAGATAATGAAGTCCAAATAAATAAATAAGAGTGTCAAAAGATAGCCGGGTGAACATACTCACTCCAAACAGCTATGAAAATAGTCTCACAAGATCGGAGTCCAACCTCCGCAAAATAGAAAGAAAAGAGATGTAAAATAATGTCTACAACTGTCTCAGATAAGTAATAGACTAGGAATCATAAGGCACTGCCTCGTCATCAACGTAAGATAGCTCCAATGCCGTTCCGTACTCCTGTGGAAAATCGTCTAAACCTGGAGAGATAACCAGGTCCTCAGGGGACATAGCAAGATACAAGAAAACACCATGCCATATAAAACTGTGATTATATAATAAGAGAGAAAGGTATGCATGCAACCGGGTTCCTGACCATTCTTCTGTGAATATGCAGTTGAGATACAATCCTTCGACGCATGAGCCCTGGCTGTAAATGGGATCGGCATAGTTCCCATAGAGGGTACCAGGGGCCTACGTCCATAACGCTCGGGAAGCGTCAGAGGGCACCATGTGCAAGGGGCTACGTCCATAACGCTCTGGGAAAAGTCAGAGGGCGCCTGGAGCCTGCGTCTCCGGAGGAGCGCACAGGTAATCATGGAAGTGTAAAGAAGCCCATACGTTAGGTATTGTTCTCCCCATCCAATGCCTAGTATCATCATCTCCATGACTGATATGAACCTCTAATAACCGCCAAGTCTTCTAACATGCAATACTATTGGCAGTTACTCCTATCCGTCGCACGCTCCATACGTATCGGTGGCCAGCCAACTACGCAGAAACGTGTCCTATATGTGACTCACATCACGTGATACAACAAGTGTCAAGGCTATATGAGATATACCAATACCTCAACATCAATGGGTGGTCAATAAGCTAAGTCAATGCAAGAAAATAATAAAGCAAGAATTACGACCGATAGAGTCGCTTGCACCCAAGTGTGACTTGGACGCACAGTTTAAATATCACGAAATAAAATGTTGAAAATAACAACTGAAAATAAGAATTAATAATCACAGAGTCAGGTGGCAAGGTATCTTGCCAGGTGGTGCAAAGTGGCAAGTCCAAAAGTAGCAAGTGTCAGCACCAAAACTCACAAATCACAGATGACTCCAAACGCTAAAACAAACATCAAAATGATCTCGATGAAGAAGATATACCTAAAAAACGCCTGTCCAAAAGTCAAATTCTGGAACAGGGGCAAAATCATAATTTCGGGTCAAAATGTCCGCCGTTGGACCCGCTTTGCACCGAAATGCGTGCCAAAGTCTACGGTCTCTAAAGTCGTCAAACTACATGTCTACGGTTTCAGTTTGAGGAGAGGAACTCAACGGTATGTCCAGTTTTGGATTCTGAGGATCCATGTACAAAATCGCCCGTTTGAGTAGGTCGCGGGCCCGCCAAAATTAGGTTCCGATTCGACCTTCTCAGAATCGAACCAAACTTGGCATGCATGACCAGAATTTCGATCCGGACCTGTTGGCGTAAGTTTCGTCTCGATTCGACGACTGTACACGAAGTTATGGACAAGTTTGCAAAACGCTGATACGGGGTATCTCGACGGATACGCGTTGATTTCGTCGCGCACACGCAACAAAATCGAGTCCCGTCAGTTCCCACACGTCGGTAACATCCATACGCGCCTTTCGATACGTATAGTGCACGACCACGTCGCCCGGTTTGTCGGGGCGTACGTCGTATCGGAGAAAATTCTAAAATTTTACATAAATTAACACAGGTTTTTCTCCAACTTCAACATCAGTTTATTTCCTACACATTAATCGAAACAACGATCCAGAATGCGTTGTGATCTCGGTTATGTTGTCTTCACATGAGTTCAATTAGTTTTTACAAAAGTTTAATGGACAGCGAGAAAAGTGGCCGACAAGTTGGCGTTTCAAAACAGTTTTTAATATTCAGAAAAGTAGGTTTTTCTCTAACTTCGTCTCGATTTTTGAGCAAGTTGGATGGCCATGTCAAAATCCACCTGGGGAATCTTGAAGAGATGAGGGCTTCATCTAGGATTTTCTAGATCGAAAAGTTATCAAGTACAATCGAAGTAAAGTTCGAGGAAAGTTGAGTACCTGGCTGAGTTTAGAAACAGGGTATCTCTGTTTCGGGATCTATTTCGACGTGCTTGGCGAGGCTTCGATGCACGCACGGTGGCCGCAAGCAACCTGGGATGTGCGCCTTGGGTTCGAGACTGGGGAGGTGAAGAAATTTATATATATATATATGAATAAAAATCTAGAAATCCTATAAATTATTAATACGTAACAAAATGGTTTTTAATAATTGAAAACTATATTTATAACAATTAGAAATATATCAAGGGTAAAGTGAAAAAAACCCCTCGTTAAATATGTACCTTTTGCACTAAAAGACCTTTTAGAATTTTTTGTCAGTTTACCCCTCCTTAGATTATATATCCGCTCGATTAGGCCCCTCCAGCCAAATTTTAAAAAATTTATACCAAAAATACCCCCCCTCCGTCGGCGCCAGCGAGCCCCCGACCCCTCCCCCCATCGCTGGCGATCCCCCAGCCCCCCCGACCCCTCCCCCCCCGCCGGCGATACCCCAGATCCCCCCCTCGCCGGCGAGCCCCCAGCCCCACCCTCCTCGCCGACGAGCTCTCCCCCGACCCACCCCCCCACCTCCTCCTTCGCCGGCCCCGACCCCCCCTCCCTCGTCGGCCCCGACCCCCGGCTCCCTCGTCGGCCCCGACCCCCCTGCTCCTCCGTCGCCGGCGAACACAGCCGAAGAAGGAGGGGGGGAGGGAGTGGTAAAATTGTCATTTGGGGGCAAAATGAGCATATTTCATACTTTTGGATATTTTAAGAGCATGGGGTCTTTTAGTGCAAAAGGCACATATTTAACGAGGGGTTTTTTGCACTTTACCCAATATATCAAGCACAATTATACATATAATATCTAAAATTACGAATATACCAATTACCACATTAATTCCAAATAATATCAAAAATTATTTTTAAAACACTAAAATATTTAGAAAATATTGGGGGTTTATATTCTTATCACTAAATATTTCTAGTTATTTCCAAAGGATAAATATATATTAAATTATTTCCTAAAGAAAAATATATTTTGTAATAAAATAGATTATTGGGCCTTAATCATAGTCGGGCCCTATATATTGTATTATAGTTTCTAAACTTATATATATACTTATTATTTGACAAAATAACAGATTAGTGACTTTTGATAAATAAAATATGTATGGATGTATATGTGTTAGTATAGAGGCATTTTTGGTGAGTATATATTTGGGTGGATTAAATTGTAAAACTTTATTAGTATTTTAAAAAATAACAATACTTTATTAGCATTTAGTTATTTCTATTATTATAATTTATATTGTTTTTAGTAAATAAATGTATATTTTCTACAAAGTATGTTGTAGCAAAAGAATTATATATACTTTGCTCTTAGCCTCACGTCTATTTTCAAAATTTCTTTGTAAACCATAATTGTGATATTTTCATCTAATTAAAATATAGCTTCCTATAAAATCCTATCTTGATAAATTTAGGATTATTTCTGCCCCAAGACGATTTATGATTTTCAAGTATTCTCCAAAAATTATTTTAACTAATAGAAGATAATTTTGAAGCATTACAAATACTTTTAAATAGTATATGTATTATTTCTTCCTTAAATTCTTCGGTTATAAATCCCTTTCCATGACTAAGCCCATTATTCCTATCCTCCTGCCAATTTGTCCTACCTTATCGGTCCTAGCTAAATTAACCCTTCTGGACCCAATGGAACTGTCCGTGCCACCGACCGAGGATACCCCGCATAGTTGTTGCACCGAAGTTGCAGATCGTGTCACCTTGATCATCGCGGCACACCAGGCGTCCTACCAGGCAAGATACCTTGTCATTTGCTGTTTATTTATTTTAGCTCATATTTCATGCATTATTTATTTTCTTTATGCAAAATAAACCGTGATACATGGCATAACCTGTTAGAACTTACTATTCATTTATATTTTCTGTTGTGTATTATTTTCTTACAAATTAAACCTAGATTTAAGGGACCACCATGTGTTGCATTCATTGGCCTTGACACGTTGTACCACGAAGTTGTGTGTCGCATGTAGGACACGGAAGTGCGTGATTGGCTGGCCACCAGTACGTACAAGCCGTGCGATAGGAATAACCGCTAATAGAGGTTGCATGCTAGTTTGACTTAGCGGTTATAGTGGTTTGTGTTGTGGATACAACACAGTAGGCATTGGGCGAGGAGGACAATTCCTTAGCGTATGGGCTTCGATGCACTTTCCCTTGTGACCCGGACTCTCCGCTGGAGATACGGGGTTGATGACCCATGATTACTGACGGCCACTGACGATTCTGCGGAACGTCATGCTCTTTCTGATGGGCCTCTGGTGCCCAAGGGGGACTACGCCGAACCTATTTAGCCAGGGCCCATGCGTAGGAAGGATTGTTCTTAACTATATTTCACTTAGAACGGTTAGGCACCTTTATCCGTTAGGTACGAGTACTTTTGGTTTGGGTACTTGTATCTGACCGTGACTTGGAACAATAACTTGTCGCGGATTAGTTCGTCACATCTTGTCCTTGTTTGGTTGTAGGTGTGACTTACTACTTCGATGAGAAGGTATTGAACCTTGTTGGGGTCCGGATACCATATTGGATTCTTAGCATGGAAAGATACGTCACCGTGAATTAGTTTACCATCTCCTGTCCTTGTTTGGTTTGGGGGATGGTACGCCCGTTCAGTAGGTGCGTATTGGACCATGTTATAATTCAATTGACTTATTTATTTGAGCAATATTTATTCAGTTTATATGGCATGATATTATGTCTTGTTACGTCCCTCTGAGGACCTGGTTATCTCTCCATGTGTGCTCTCATCTTTCGCAGGTGCTTTAGCTCTAGCCGTGATCATCGCTATTTCTTCGAGGATGATTGCACTTGGATCGTCTTCGCTTCGCTCGCCAAATTCTTTCTTTTGTTATGTATTTCTTTTCATAGTTGGTAGTGGATTTGTCTCCGCCCAACTACATGTACCAAATGATAATTTCATAGTTGATTATATGAGATCTTCTATTCATTTATTTTGTGTGGATGAGATTAGTTATGGTTCTACTGTATTTATAGCTTGTATATACGAGGCTTCCATATATTAGAGTACACTTCGTATGAATACAGCTGACATGTCTACGTTCCTAGTCCTACATATTTTGGGACTGGGGTATTACACAAATGCCAGCGGCTACGACGATCTGATGCCCATGAAAGGATCCCCAGCTGGCAAATAGATCGTTAAAGCTTCCAGTATGGGGGGCCTGGCTATATCGCTGTGAAAGACTGGACCACAACTGGTAAGCGATGTTGCCATGGAGAAGGATGTGTTCAGTTGTTTCTGATTGGTGTGAGGTACAGTAATGACACTTTGACGCTAAGCTGTAGCCGATGGAGGTAAGGGAGTCGTCGGTAGGTAGCTTCCAGCGGTATGCTCTCCAGATGAGGATCGACCATTTGTTGGGGATACAGGAGTGCCAAAAAGGAACGATCAACAGAGCAAGCGAGTCAGTGCCTCTCGCCTTCGACTTGGCAGAGGCTATCGTGAAGAAGCCATCGGGCGTGGGGGACCACTGAAGGTTGTCGGGGTTTTCGATGATAAATGGTTCAGCGAGGTGGCGACCATGAAGGATCTAGCACCAGGATGCAGAGGATCGATTATTGGCGACGGCAGTCACGGGGTAAGAATATTAGAAATATCTGGCCTTCATAAACCTAGTCCATATGGAGTTGTGCGTGCGCAGCTTCCACCATAACTTTATTGAACAGGCGTTGATGATATGCGCTAATCTGGAAAAGCCAAGTCCTCCTGCATCGGTAGTTTTGGCCATAGTGTCCTAGCTGGCCCAGTGGTGCTTGTCCTTGTCGTCGGTGTGGCCCCAAAAGAAGTTGGCGAAAAGGGACTCGATCTCGAAAAGGACTTTCTTGGGGGGGGAGCACACTGCCAGGGTGTAGATTTTGATGGAAGATAGGACATGCTTGATAAGGATCATCTTGCCTCCGGGAAAAGGGTCGCGTTGTGCCAACCTTCGATTTTTCTTTTGATTTTGTTCACCAAACCCTCGAAGATGCCAGAGTTCAATTTTTCGTACACCAGCGGACATCCCAGGTAGGAGAATGGTGGGTATGCGGTGGAGAAGGAGGTTATGTTGGTGAGGTTGGATGAATGATTCCGGTCGGCATTGTGGTAGGTGTAGATGACGTTTTTGTCGGCGTTGATACGTTGGCCAGAGCATCTGGTATATTTTTTAAGAGTGCTGCAGACCACCTCCACCGACCCGATGTCTCCGGAAGAGAAGATGATGTCATCGGCATAGGCCAGATACGTGATGAGAGGGCAGCCCGTGGTGGTGTGATAGTGACAAAATCTGGGGGTGTTCGCCATGTTGTTTAGGTTTCTGCTGAGCGCTTCGATTGCGATAATGAAGATGGTGGCGGATAAAGGATCCCCTTGTTGTACCCCGCGACCGGATCTGAAGAAACCGTCGGTGTCACGACCCACTCCCGAATAATCGGACACGAGTCGGACACGCCCAGCCTTTGTCGTTAGACACAACAAAGTAAGTTGTACCAATCTTGGGAAAACTAACCAGATATCAAGACAAGTATGAAAACACAGCATCTATAAACTTATCCCATGATAAAGGTACATGTCTCAGAATTTATTACATTCCAGCAAAAGAAAGTAAGTCTACTAGTCTCAATACAAGGAAATAATATGGAAAAACTAAGGTAAGCTCTAGGCTTCTGCAGCCTCTAAGTCAAGAGCAACTCCAGCTAGCTCTCCTGCATCTAATGGCTCCCCGCCATAAAACGTGTCGCACAGAGCCTCCAACTCACCTGCAACATATCCTAGTCAGGAGCGGAGCTAAGTATATCCAAGGAAATGAATATGAACATCATGGTATGAATCAAGAAACAGGAAATATATATAAGTATAGGAAATGAGACAAGACATGAAACTGAGCAGGAAATACTGAAAGTAAAACAGGGAACATGGTATGAGTCCTGAACATGAAATACAACCTGAACATGAAGTACAACCTGAATCATGAAATACAACCTAACATGAAATACAACCATGAATCCTGAAATACAACCTGAATCCTGACATGTGCAATATTGAAATACATTAGATTGTGTGATCGGCTTGGGTAGATGCAATGAACATGAAATGGTACGACTTTGGTCCCGCGTGCATGGCACGGGACCCAAGCTATTCACATGAGTAGTAACAAGGTTTGATCATATATCTGTAGTATTTTCCCTCCTAGACACAAGTAATACATGAAATGTAAAACCAGACAATACCGTGATACATCGTGTCAATCAAGGAGATACAAGGATGAACATATAAGACATAAGAAATGAACAAATCCGAGGAGTATACTTGCCTTGCTCCGGTTGATCGAGAAAAGGTAGTAGAGCTGGGAATCCTCCTGTTATGATTTACAATTTATAAGTTGGCAATATCTAACTTGGTTATAAATAACTAATATAAAACCATATGCTAACAATTTAATACTAAACTAATTGGTTACTATATTCTAGAGTTTATAGACTTGATTCCCTCAACCACTCAATAGTAATTAACCATGTTATCTTTACAAGAACATCCTAAAATAAAAACTATAATATTAGCTAAGTAACTTAGGCAACTAAAAAGTCTGCACAGTTCCTCCCAAGTTACTGGATGGCATCAATATGGTTATTGAACTACATTCCAGTCCTAGTGTGGGACTGGCATCATCATTCCAAGCCAGTCCTAAACCAACCTAACTATTAGCCCTATAGGAAATCAGGACAGTACACTTCCCTTGCATTGGTCTAGAACCTCATAAACTCATGCATAAATTATACAACATTAGTCTTAACATCCTTCCTGTTCCAATTAGGAACCTGCCATCTTCCTTCTTAGCCATTAATAATACCCAATCTCAGATTACCAAACTCAGTTAAAATAGCTTGAACACCCAAGCTTTCAATTTAATTCCTCAAGCTTAAACCCTATGTTCAATCAAGAAATTAAACCTCTTATATGTTCCTTTACAGAGACACATATCAGGTTTAATTACCAGTTTTATCTGAACAATGTTCAGTCCATAAGCTGTTATCAAAGTTCAGTCATACATATGAGATTGGTAATCCATTCTAATACTCAAGTTTCAACTATTTCATCCAACTATAGTTCACTACCCTATAAATCCTGAAAACTTGGTTAACACAGCCTTGGTAGGATTTGTCATTTCAGTCCAACTCGAATTGGTACCTATCAGTCTGCTTAACATTATACATTCAGTCTAACCCAGATATCAGCTAACCTTTATATTTACACTTTCAGATATAAACCCAGGTAGCAAATCACCTACCTCATGTTCAGATAAAACTTTACTGATTCTATACGTCAGGTAAAGTCTACTGGTATTCAAGAATCCATTCAAGACACATATCCAGGTTTCAAATTTGACAGTCATCTCAAGCTACCCATACAGCTTCTGCAAATAGAAGCTCTGCTACCTAGTACTGGAGCTAAATCGAGGTAAACATCAGTCTCAACAACCACTCATAATTCAACTATGCAAGGAAAATACCAAGGCTTCTGAACTTCAGTTACCTGTGCTAATCCTGAAATCCGACTGACTTATAACAGAAATCAAGTGAGGGATGCAATAGTTCAGAAGAATCAAACAGAATTGACTAATTCTTGTAGGTTTAGTGCATTCAACTATAATTTAAAGCTCAAAACTGAAATGAACTTCTACCATTGCATATCTCTCTCGACTCCTCCTATTCTACACTCAATCATAAAGTCTACAGACATTCTATTCACAAAACTTATATGGAGACTAAGATAACTCCCTGCAGGTAAGTCAATAGGTTAACATCCAACAACAGTTCTTTAAACTCAGGTAGGATGTTGTAGTTCATCTCACAAATTGAAATAATTTAGAGAGGAGTCAACAACGTCAAGATATAGTCTAAAAGAAATCTTTCAACCACAACTTAAACACAAGGAATTAACCCCACTCTTGGTACTGTGAGACAAGGTAGACACAAACTCAATGAAATTCTTACAGATGGTTACACTCAAACCTACTATCAAACGCCTGTCAGCAGTCATCTTCCATAGTTGAACCCATCACTTCTCAACTAAAATTACTGTTAAACATTCCAAATTCAACAACTAACTCACTAAGAATCAACTCAAGCAATATATCTTAACAAATCTAGTAAGGAATTACCTGTGCAAGTTGTATCTCAAAGGAAACTCTCCACCAAATTGGATACGATCCTTCGTATCTGTGTCGAACTGAGTCCTCTGAATCCATGGTTAAACAGGACCAAAAACAACTTGGGATCAATCACATTGACTCAACAGAAATTAGGAACACTAGATTTCGAAAACCAGTTGAATACTTACTTTAGATGTGGTTTAGAATTTCTTGAATAACTCCAAGTATTCGTCACCCTCAACTCGATTCAAAGGCAAGGAGGAATTTAAGAGAATCTGATCATTCAAGAACAATCCACTCAAAACAACTGAAATTTAAGAATTTGTAGATGGATAGCAAGAATTTTAGATCTATACCTAATGAAATTGTTTGTCATCTGATCCTTGATCAGATTCAAATCCTCATGACCAAATGTTTTGACCGTTCTATCCACCGGTTTAGATTGAGAAGCATTCGAGGAGATTAGAACACAAAACAAAGAACAACTATTAAATCAGAGTAATCTGATGAATCGAATCAACCTCCCATGATTTCTGATCTAAAATAAAGAAGACATCGATTTGATACGAACGGTCCCGATCTGAATTCTCTACAGAAAATCCACACAATTGAAAGAAGAATAAATGAGAGAGTTTGAAGAACAACTCTTATGCGATCAAGAAATTCAAATGGTAAACTACTGAAATCAATACAATCGATAAGAGAATTCACCTTCACTTATGCCCCGATCGATTCCATAGGACGTTCTGCCAAGGAGTTGATGCTCGTCATGCTGCTCTTCTCTTGATTTTAGGGTTTGGATGATGGAGATCTGGAAGGAAGAAGGAATGATTTAGGAAAAAAAGAATGAGGAACCCCTTAAATAGATTATTGGCTGCATGGGAGGAACGCAACTAATGGCGGGAAATTAATTTCTATCCCTGCTATGGCCGTTAGAGAATAGGCAAAGGGGTTGTTACAGAGGAAAAATTGAATTTAAAAAAGGATTGAATTTTTAAGAAGGTTCAATAGTCCTATTTTTAAAGGAGATGGATGATTGGGTCGTGGCCTAATGATTTAAGATGTAACCTAGTAAACCCACAAAATTTAGTCTAAGCCCATTCACAAAATATAAAATGAGGGATTTCATTTAAATGAATTTAAGCACAAAATAAAAATATATATATATAAAAGAAAATTTTATTTAAAAGAGTGGAGTGACAATCGGTTTGTCCGTTGATGACCGTGGAGAACCAAGAGTTGTTGACGGACCTGAAGATGATGTCGATCCAAGTCTCCGAGAACCCGAAGGCTCTGAATACCCAAATCATGAATTGCCAGTCCAGACGGTCATAGGCTTTCTCCAAGTCGAGTTTGATGACGATGTTACCCCCCTGGACGGAAATTTCATGCAAGTGATCAACTCCTGAGCGAGCAAGATGTTATCGGTGATGTTCCGACCGGGGACGAAGCCGCTCTGCTCCTCGGAGATAATCTTAGGAAGAAGAGTGGATATGCGAATCACGATGATCTTGGAGATAATTTTGTTGGTGAAGGTGCATAAGCTGATCGGTCTGAAGTCTTTGAATGTCTCCGGGTTATCTTTTTTGGGGATCAGGATAAGGTTGGCCCGAAAGATGGATTTGGGGTAGTTTGCTCCGACGAAAAATGCCACCGCGGTATCATAAAAGTCAGACCCGATAATCTCCCAACAAGAACAGAAGAAAGCTACGAAGAAGCCGTCTGGTCCGGAAGCGCTGGTACGTCAAGGGACCAGACATCCGACTTGACTTCCTCCAGGAGGGGTCAACAGCATGAAGTTCTCCTACTCGCTGATCAGGTTGGGACCGTAGCCAGGAAAACTCATCTTTACGACGTTCATTTTGGAGAAAAGTTTGGTGTAGAAGTTTGGCGGCTGCCATGTTAATGCTTTTCTGGTCTTTGAGGAGGATTCTGTTGTCGTCCGAGATTTGTGGAGATTGAGCTGATTTCTGTGACCCTTGACACAGGCGTAGAAGAAGTCAAGTTTCTGTCACCCTCGGTATCCCAGGACAATCTGGCTTTTTGCTTCTAGAATTCCATCTCGACCTTCAGCCTGGACTTGAGAATCGCTTTGGTAAGGTCAGGCAGTGCGGCTTCCGGCGACCTGTTCGCAGCGAACAGATCTCAGCATGAGTGACGTCATCTTTAGCTGTCTTGATAGCTTGAAAAATATTCCCAAAAGCGAGTCTTCTCCAAGACGATAACGTGCCCTTGGTGGCTTTGAGCTTGACTGCGACGCGGATAAGGGGGTCTGGATTGCTGATAGATCTCCACGTGGAGGCTACTGTATTTTGAAATTGGGGTGATGTCTCCAAAAGTTCAGGAAGCAGAAAGGTTTTCTGATCTGGGTGGAGTTGCTGCTGATCCCAACATGAGAGGGAATGGTCCGATTCTGTGGTGTTAAGGTGAGAGGTTAGTGATGATGAATCTAAGTCGACCCACCGGTTGTTAACCAGCACACGATCCAGACGAGAGTATTGTCTGCAGGTGCCCTCTGCATGTTACACCAGGTGAAAGCGTTGCCGGCGAACTGCAGGGGAGACAAGTGGCGTTAAAGATGAAAGTGTTGAAGTCGTTCATTGCCGGCTGTGGGGGGGGGCGACCCCTGATTTCTCCTCACGATGCGAGATCGTGTTGAAGCCCTCAAGGCATCCACGGGAGATTGTTGAGGAATTGGTGGGTGTCCATAAGGGTATCCCGAGGTTCTTGTGCTCGAGGAAATTACAGCTGCCGTGAACAGCAGAGATAAGTACTCTGGACTTGAGGGAAGGGTGCTCTACCCAGCACGAAAGTGCCTGATCGGAGTCGTTCACGATGACAATTCTGCAATCGACGGTAAACAGGATCCAAATGTCATGGCATCCGACGACCGCGGATGCGAAACCGAGTTGGAGTTGAATGGATTTGAGTCTCCTTTGGGGGATTTTGGGTTCAATAGATCAGAGTGTCGATTCGATAGATTTTCTTGAGGCTAATTAATCTCCTCAAGGTAGGTTTGTTGGACAGCCCTCTAACATTCTACGAGAGGATGTTAGGCATTGGTTGTTTGTGGATGGGGTGGGTGTTGAGCTTAGTGGCTGACCGAGTGGTCATGCCATGGGCTCTAGTTTTTTCTTCTTGTTGATGGGGATTTTGGAGGCACACTGAGGTTTCCGTTAATGTCATTCGTCGAGTCTAAGGAGCCGCGAGCGGAGTGTCCGATGTCGTCCTTCAGGGGGGAGGCATCATCTTTGTCTATCTCGCAAGAGAACAGAGAGGGTTGTCGGGGTCTAGGAAGTCTACTTCTATGGCTTGCTGAAGTCTATCAGCCGGACTATACTCTGCATCGCTGGGTCTATTTTGAAATCTCTCCCGGAGGTAAGAGGGGATCCAGCGGGGGGATCGGAATGGATGATCAAAGCCATCTGATATGCTCCTTCGCCGCTCGGGGAGTGTCGTTTGTCTGATGTGGATCAGTGGGCTTCTTGTTCACCTCGGAAGAGGTATATATATAGATATATATATATATATATATATATATCTATATATATATATATATATATATATATTAATATATATATATATATATATATATATATATATATAGATATTATATATTCAGTAGGCTTCTTGTTCACCTCGGGAGAGGTATAATATATATATAATATATATCTATATATATATATATATATCTATATATATATATATATATAGATATTATAATATATAACCAAACAACATTTTATGAATATAAAGTGGCTCGAAACGAGCAGTACAGGTGCCAGGGTCTTAAACACACAAAAAAGCCCTGGAAGGCGAAGTAGAAAATACATAAAGGTAAAATTCGAAATTTGAAATCTTAGAGGGTCTGCAAATAATTGAAAAGAGCGGTGTGGGCGTTCGGCCCTAGGGGGGGCACACTGCCAGATTTTTTTTTTTTGGGTTCGAAATTCAAAATTTTGAAAATCAAAATTTGAATTCCGCAAGTGGGGGGTTAGGCCTGGCGTGCGTCCCGAGAACGCAGGGGGGGCGCGTGGCCCAAGGGGCGCAGGGCCCAAGAGGGAGGGCGCCGGGCCCTAGGGCCGGCTGCAGCCCCGAAGCGCAGCGCTGCACGATGGTGCGGGCGGCGCGAGCAGTCTCGGTCCCCCCCCGGCGTACGGCGCCGGCGAGGGAGGCGGGGGCAGGTTAGCACCGGCAGAGGAGGGGGCCAAACATCCGGCGGGATAGCTGGGGGGACGGGAAGGGGGAAACTGGTCGTCATCGACCGCCGAAGGGCGAACCGGGCGTCGAACAGGGGAGAAGAGGGGGGAAGGGGGAGGGGAAAGGAGGGGAGTGACATCCCGCCGGACGGAGGGAGCATGGGGCTCGACCTCCGGGGAGGCTACGAAGATGTCCACGCGACCGAAAGGCGGCGACGGAGGAGGCCACTGGAGCCCGCGGGAGGAGGAGGCCGGCGAAGGTCGGGGCCAGTCAAAAGCGGCGGGGGGAAGTGGCCTCCAGCGCGCGCCGGAAGTGCCTGAGATCGTATGGAGGCGGAGGAGCCGTCCACGGAGGGGGCACGGAGGTCGCGGTTGGAGGGGCGGCGACAGAGAGGCCGCCGCTGGGCGACCGTGCTACGACGGAAGGGGCGGGGCGACGAAGACGCCGATAGGCTCGGCCCACCAACCACGTGAGCCCAGAGATGGCCTCGCTGCACGGAGAGGGGTCCGCCGAAGCCGGGGAGAGCTCCGGAGGAGGCCCAAGGCGGAGATGGCGCCGGAAGAGGGGCTACGGCGGACGTAGCCAAGGAGGGGGGCGGCTCCATAGGAAAGACGACGAGAGGTGGGAGGGGAGCGGCGTCGGCCGAGGGACGGGCGCTGTTGCGACCGGGGGAACGGGGGGGAGGCACGGCGAAGGAGGGAGGAGGTGCGCCAGGCGAGGGCGCACTCGACCCCATCGAGGGAGCGCCACCGGCCGGAGGCAGCCCGGCGGCCGCGGCAGAGGCTGGACGTCGCCTGCGACGGGACTCCTGGGGCGTCGGGGCGGCGCCGCGGGGGGAGAGAGCAGCGGCACCGAGGACAGCACGGTGGCTGCCGGGGGAGGGGGGCAAAACCGCCAGGAGGGGTGGGAGGGGAAGCAAGCCGCAGGCGGAGGCCGGCGGCTCGCGCTGCCAGGGGGCAGCCCCCACGGCGGCGGCCACCAGGGGGCCGGCCACCAAGGGGTTCCCTCATATATATATATATATATATATATATATATATATACACACACACTAGTATGTATGCACTTGCCTTGCACGTATTTTATAATACTTGAAAAAAGCAAATAATAGCCTTGTTAATTTTTTTTTTTCCTTCCATATAATTACATAACTACCAATGTTAAATTTTAATTAGTAACCATAGTTGAGGACATTTTTGGAACAAAAACTTTCACGGTGAGACCTACTTTTACCTATATATATATATATATATATATATATATTATATATATAATAATATATATAATATATATATGTATATATATATATATATATATATATATGTATATATATATATATATATATATATATATATATATATATTGAGGTATCCATTCTCCAAGTTGGGTCGTGGCTCAAAGCCACCTAGCCGCCCAAGGGGGATTCGAACCCGAGACATGTGCTCGGACGGCCCCCCGCACTACCACTAGGCTAGTGCCTTAGGGACATATATATATATATATATATATCTATATATTATTATATATATATATATACATATATATATTTATATAATATATATTTATATATATATTTATATATATATAATATATATATTATAATATATATATAGTGCCTATGTAATACGTATTTATAAATATAATGCCTATACTATAATATGTACACTCTCAATTTCGGCAATTTAAATTCCTTTAGTTACATGTATTTAAATTCTGTATTTATTTACGATTTTACGTACCTTGTGCAAACGACCACTCTAAGTCCAAGCCTAGCATGGGTTGATTGGACTTAGGTGAGCCTACACATATTCGAGGTATAGTCAAGTCATGTTGGACTTGGTTCATGGCCTCGGGTCCCGTACCTGGACTTCGGTTCAAATTCAAATACATGGACAAATACATTAAATAATTATTTATTTAATGTATATGAGGTGGGATCAGATTCACCACCTATTTCGTCCACCCTATTATCATCTCTATCTAATCCGTAGGATTAGATTTAAAATACGGTTTAGATTTAAAAACAACCTCCATAAGAAATTGAGAAATTGATGGGGGGAGAAACAACCCCCCCTCCGTTTCCCATCTGCTTCGTACCTCCTCCTCCGTTCCCCCTCCGCTCCTGGCTCCACCTCCGCTCTCGCTCGGCGTCCCCGCTCCAGCGTTGCCTATGCCCGCCCGCTCTTGAGCTAAATAATTGAACAGGCATGCACTTTGGCTGTTTCTCATAGATTTCAACACCACATCAAAAATTATTTGTTATTGCTCAGGTTCATGGATTCAAATCCATGCATACTTGTTTAATGCAACAAAACTAGCCTTGCCATGAATTCTTGGGATCAACCTGCGTGCAACAAGAAGAATGAAACCAGCTCTTATGCAAGCATTTTCATCGCGTGCGCGAGGATGATCGATGGCAGACGAGTCCATATATGCCGACGCTATCAAAGTAGGATTGAACGGAGACGGGTTTGTAAGGAGCAGATTGGTAGAAATGTATGCTAGGTTTCGGATGCTGAGAGATACGAGGAGAGCATTCGATACTAGCGACAGCAGCATTGCGGATGCTACTTGTTGGCATGCTATGCTGAATGGCTACGTGCGTAATGGGTGCTAGTCCGAAGCAATTAGACTTCTGTATGATATTTGTATGATATGAAGGTTGATGGCCGGAATAGAGCCTAAGGAATCCATGGTGCTTCAAGTTAGAAATACTTGTGGGCAATAAAGATTCCTGTTTATGGACATGCTTGTCACTAAACAATCAGAGGCAACACACCTAAATTATTTGCTAGAATATTGGTGCAGACATTATATTTGGGCTTATGCATCAAATGCCTGGCTCTTTGCTGTAACCCCTCTTCCCAAAATTTTGAAATATTATTTTATCATTTATTTGAATTAAATGGTAACTTTTAGAATTCTTATAAATATTTAATTAATTATTATTATAGAAGGCCTTAGTCATGGTTAAGTTTTAGAGTGCAAGATGACTAGAGATCATGGCACGGGTAGTGCAGTAGCGTGCTTTGACTAGTGTATTAGTCTTGGTTGGGAAGGCTCAGCCATAAGTGTGTTCCAATTAGGAAAACCAGGCCAAGTTGCGACTTGACCTCTATAAAGATTTTAATTAAGTTATTTATTAATATTATGACTTTTAGGAAATCTCGTGTCACGACCCGCAACCAGTGTAAGGGCACGAGAAGTGGGTACGTCCAGCCTACGCCGCAGTGTCGACGGTAGAACGCTGTCCTAGGTCACATACATCTAACAGTTATAAGGTACCTGTACAGTTTATACACTCCGAAAGAGGTGACATAAGTAAGTACAACTCAATCACAACTAAGGAAGAAGGTACGATACGATAGAATAGATGAACACAGAATCCACAGATGATAAATACAAGATAAAGATAGCTGAAAGTCTAAGATAACAACTCCACAATCCAGAATACAAACTCCAATATATACAAGTGTATCTGACATAACATGAAGATAAATAGAACTAGCCTAGCTAACTAGCCTAGTCTATAGGGGTAGTGTCATCAGCAAGTGCTGGGTCCTCTTGAGGGTCCAGCTCAAGTGTGTCGTCTAAGCCTGCTCTGTAATAGGTGGGACATAGCTCCTCAAAATCATCTGTAATATTTCAACATGTCCAATCATGACTGGAGCGAGCACAGTACATCTCACGCAGTTCATATCATGACAGGAATAAAATACAGGCAATAGAGTAAGATACATGAAACGCTGAAGAATATACATGAAGTAAAAGAGAAGGTTGTAATGAAATATCTACTATAAATAAAGAGCTACAGTGAACTAGTAATTTAGAGTACAATCTAGACATATGAACAGCTTGATAATAAACATGAAAGTTTGCAATGACTACACTACTTTGGAAATTGTCCACATGACTATTTATACTCCCCCGTACCCCAATCAATACACAAGGATCCGTTCAAGTTATGTTATTGCACATGAATTCACATGGGGGCCCATAAATGGGTACACATAAATATAAACATGGGGGCTCCATGAACATGAGAGTACATGAATCACGAGAGTGCACATGAATGATGAAAGCACAAGAATACATGATGAAAGTGAAACGTACATGACATGATGTATCTGATGCTCCCGAGGGGGATAACATCGTATGAAAAGATCCATATAGTACTAATCCAAGTTTCCATTGTGTCAGCATCAAGTAAAATAATTTAGAGCAAGAAAATACTCCTAGCAAGTATGAAACGGTCAGAGAATGTACTCGCCTGATATCCAGAACGTCTGAATGAAATACTGCCTGAGAGTGGTGTCTGGCTCCTAATCAGAACAGTACAAGTCATAACATGTCCAACTAATAAAGTAAGCTACTGATGCAGTCTACATGATATTAGGTCAATTCTAGACCAAAGTCAACCCTGGTCAACTTCAGTCAACTAACTAGTCAATGCTAGGTCAACTAGGTCAACCTAGACCCAATGAAGTCTCACTAGGCCTAACCAGTCTACCCTAGCAAGTATACACCATACACAAGTCTATATGACCACTCATGTGCATATTTACCATATGCCAAGACCACACAAGGATACCATAGGCTATGTTACCTAGGTTATATGCCATAGGCTATACACATACAAGTTCCATAAATATCTATATACACATATATATATCAATAGGAATTCTCTATTTATCACATTAACACATTTAGCTATATATAATATATATATATATATATATATATATATATATATATAGAGAGAGAGAGAGGGATAGAGGGAAAAAGTATATGAATGTGTGAGTGTATAGCTAGGATACATGTGACAGGGACTTACCCATATGTGTCTATACATAGGCGTGTGTGTGTATAGGTGAGCATTCAATGTGGTTCTCAGTAAAAGAAATGTGACAGTTATATACATCATTTTCAGGAACAAAATAGTTTATATATTTATATCAGTTATTGCAATCCCGAATCAATACACAATTCGAAATGAATATGAACTAATCTCCATGCCAACCTAATCCCTAACTTGTTATCTATATATAACAGAAACTAAACCATATTAATTTACATGTTACCAATATCTAATTTTAAAACAAAATGGAAAAACAGTGAGAGTATTCACTGATACTCGACAGTATCAGAAAATAGAGATTTCCTATTTTCGAAATTGAAATAACAATTAACAAGTGGGTTAATGGTTGGTAGTTAATGACTAACATGTGTACGTGTCTTACTACTCCTTCACGTGTCCAAAAATAGGACACAAGTGTCCAGAACCACACGAACACAACACACTGAACTGGACACAACAACAGTGAACCCGTGCACGAGTCCTAGCTCACTCGACACGTAGCTATTGGACACGAGACTTTGGGAGTGTCGTGTCAGACATTGTCCCAAGCTCTGTGTCCAAGGACACATGTCCACGTGCCCTAGAACAGCCGTACGAACACGCGAGTAGCAGGACAGCCGACTGCGCGCGCAGGGCGTATCCACGAGTCCAACACGACAAGAATATGACTTGATCCGTGTTCAGTCATGAAGAAAGTGTTAAGCCACCCAAAAATGAGAATTTTTATTAAAATATTTCAAAAATAATGATGAAAAGCCCACTGTGGCATTTCATCGAACACTACTACACCTAGGCTGATACGTGTCGATACGGACACGTAAAGGACATGACACCACACGAAATCTATTCCTACAGTTAGAGGACACCAAGGGCTATGCAAACATGCTAAGAAATTAGGGAACTAATGGTTAAATAGGAAGTTACCTATAGCTTGCTCCTTCTCAAGAAAACCCAATAATGGAGATCCTCTCTAGCTAGATCAAAGCTCCTATGGAGACCAAATCTGAGATTCACCTCTACCAACAGTAGGAGAACAGTATTTAGGTTACAATGCAAGAAATTTGAATGAAAATGGATGAGTATTGATCAAAATAGAAAAGGTTGAAGGAAGAACCAAACCTTGCTCTTGAGAAATGGAAGAATGAACAAAAGAGGCAAGTAATTTTTGAGAGGCATTAAATAGGGGGGGTTAATCCCTAGGTAGCCGGCCCACTATTCTAGGGTTAGGGTTTTGGGAAAACAATCAATGGCCCTCCTATCATCTAGTCAAATCTAGGGTCCAAAAATCTAGGTTTACACACTAGTCTAAGTTGCAACCTAGTTAGCTCTAACTAACCATGACTAACCAAAATTAATCATGACTAACTAATACTAACCATGACTAACTAAGACTAACTATGATTAATCTAGGTTAGGTCCAATCTAGGTTAGGACTAATCACAACACATGGCAACTAATTAATAATTATTAAACCACACCATTTCAATAAATATATTAATTTCAAATAAATTTAAAATGACAAAAATACCCTCAAACTAGAAATGTGGTAGTGACAAATCTACCCTCCTTAAAAGAATTTTATCCTTGAAATTAAAACGAAACTAAACAGATGATGGAGAAACAATCATACCTCAAGGTCCAAAAGATAAGGGTATCGCTCGCGCATCTCATCCTCCCGCTCCCAGGTAGACTCTCCTGGATAATGATGCCTCCATGCGACGCGAACCAAGGGTATCACCTGGTTTCTCAGTACCTTTTCTTGGCGATCCAGAATCTCCACTGGCTGCTCTGGATAACTGAGAGTAGGTCCAACCTCAATCTCCGAGTGATCGAGTACATGGCTAGGGTCATCCACGTACCGTCTCAACTGTGATAAGTGGAATACGTTGTGGACACCTACTAGTGCATGTGGTAAGTCTAGCCTGTATGCCACGTCACCGACTCTCCCGCTGATCACGAAAGGTCCGATGAAGCGCGGGCTAAGCTTTCCACCTCTGCCAAAATGTATGGTACCACGAGTCGGAGATATCCGCAGAAAAACCTCTCTGACCTAAACACAAATAAGGTCTCATGTTACTAAATAATCAAACATAATCAAACAAACAAACAACCTACTTCTAATCCTATCTCTAATCAACTAAGTCAAACATAGTCAATGGTCAACTACCGGTCAACAACTAGTCAATTTGTCAACATCCAAGTACTTGGTCAAAACTGGTCAAACTAAGTCAACTTGGACTATTGGGTCAATGGCTAATCTAGGGTTAGACTAAATAGTATAGGTTAAAAAATATCAAGACCAACTAATCCTAAGTTCAAAATAACCATGTATACTCATAGATTAAACTAGATCATAACTTCTAACCCTTAACCTTAAAACATACTCTAAAATACCTCACATAACCCCATATATCTTACCCTTAATACCCATATATCTCTAACGAACCCCATAGAACCCACATATCTAAGTGTATCATCTATCCATAACATATAGACTTACCATCTCATGCCTAATCTATTAATATATGCAGAACCCCTTAACCCATATACTATCACATATATCCCTATAATATATGCACAATGCATAGCATTAGCCTAACATGGAGGTTTACTAGCACAAGCAGCAATTTAACTAAAACAAGGGGCAGGACATGCAATGGTTATTATGATATACTGCAGGATATGCAAGTGGTGAAAGTATGTGAAGACATGAATGAATGAGTGCATGTGAATCAAGGATATGCAAGGAATGTTATGTGAAGTGCAGGGCCTATGCTAAGGTGCGATTTTTTGTGTGGATACTTCAGGTATACAGGATACTAAGGTAGTGCGTAGTCATCTATATGGGATATGATCAAATTTGTAGGTTATATGCCTAAGTAGCTAGGGAATGAAGTGTCAATTGCAAGAGAGTGAAGTGTGAATTGTGTATCTGAGTTAGCGTGTCA
Organism: Iris pallida; assembly: GCA_029216955.1. Lineage (NCBI taxonomy): Eukaryota > Viridiplantae > Streptophyta > Magnoliopsida > Asparagales > Iridaceae > Iris > Iris pallida. The sequence goes on along the minus strand of JANAVB010039405.1, from coordinate 18,807 downwards.
GGAAAGTGGTGATAATGATGAAGCACAAGATGGCGTGTCCGAGTAGAACACGAAGGTCATGGGTGCCTTACTGGAAAGGGTAAGGGAAAAAAATAATAAATCATCAAGGCTGTAAGACATACTAACATCCTATATGGAAATTGGTTGGTCAGGGGAATCATCTACAATGGGTTATTATTCTAATACCAATGCTAACTATCATCTCTAGAGTACAGACACCCTACAAGGTCATATCATACACTATGAAAGAAACTACATATGAATAAGTTCTACAAAACTAAAATATCCCTACTCCTAAGTATTGATGATGGAATACAATTTTTATAACAATAGAAGGGTATGATAGAGATGATATGTTTAAAAACCTTCTCAAGATATAATTGATAATCATATGCGTCTGTCCAAAATCATATTACTCAGAGTCTTCGTCATGCTAGTGAGCAAGGCTACGATAATCACAGAGTCCTTGACTAAGGTACATACCTCTAGAATTGGTATGTAAAATTTTGCATTGTCGCATGCTTGACAGTAAAAACCTTAAATTCCCAACACCGAGAAATACGTCCAAAATCTGACTATATGTTCTCACTATGCCAGCTAACTTGACTATCGAAGATTCTAGATCCCATAACTGAGGTGACCTAGCCCATATGATTTATCTTGGCAAAAAAATTAAATCGACAATGAATACCAAGAATCAGATTATCTACAAACAAGAACGATAAGCAGATCTGTTGGAATGAATTCGAGATGGTTAAAATATGGAAGGAATAGAATTGAGATAAATAGAACCAGTGATAAGCTCTCATTCTGCTGTGCACCCTCAGTTGCCATAGCAGAAGCTCGCCCTACTGGCCTCCTCCAACTGATGTTACGCGAATCTGCTGCTGAGTCTGTAAGGGTAGTCCTGCTGGCACCGGAGCCCTCGCTCCTGCTCCCTGAGCTGTCCGTCCAGGAAACTTGGGACACTTTTTAACTGTGATATGATGCTTCGCAAAGTAGGCACTTGTCTAACCTCATTCGGTATTTACCCAATCGTGCCCTGGTTTCCTACAGAAAGGGCAACTGGTAACATACTGCTGTCTAGGGGTCTGCTGCGTCTGTAACGGTGGTCCCCTCGGCTGCTCTGTCGGAGCCCTAGCTCCTGTTGCTACCTGAGTCATTGCTGTCTGGCTTCGGGACACTCCTACACCGATGTTCCGCTGAACCACAAAGTAAACACCTGCCAAGCCTCATCCTGCAGTGTTCCACCCATGGCCTGCCTTCTTGCAGAAGTTACACCTAGCGTCCTGCTGTCGGATGCCTGGTGGAAATATGTACGTCCCTGACCCTGAAGGTGCTCCTGAACAGGCCCTGCTGATACTGATGCTGAATATGTACGCGAGGCCTCTTAGCCTGACCTTCACTGCTGCTAACTCCATGAATGTCATGTCCCTCTTGAAAATGTTGTCGCTGAGTTTACACTGCTGGAAGAAGGAGAACAACCGCGCCACGTCCTTTGATCCTGATGGCGACTGTGCTGAAGAACGTTCGGGATGACTGGAGAAAGTCTCGGAGTAGGAAGAGGTGCATCCCATAAGCTGCAGATATCCCAGCCTGAGCGGGCATAACAGGAGCTACAGTCTCGGGGCCCTGCTGATCAGGACGAGGAGTGGCAGACCACTCAGTGGTATCTTCGACCGAGATGATGAGATCGCGTCCATAACCATCCTGAAGACAGCAAACGAGAGGACAATCACTGAGACTAAAGCGATAACATCAAGGGAGGATGGTTTATTTTCAAGGAAAGACAATAATGCAGCAAATTTTTAGGTAACGGAATCTGATTAAGAGTTTTTCTAATGTGATTGAGTACCTTCAAAATATATCTTAATTCTACCGCAGGCTGTAGTGATACTCTAGTTCGAATACCACTACAAACTCGACCTGCATGGGCTACCACTAAAAAATGTGTCATGACCCGCACCCAGTGTAAGGGCACGAGAAGGGGTACGTCCAGCCTACGCCGCAGTATCGGCGGTAGAACTGTCCTAGGTCACATACATCTAACAGTATAAGGTACCTGTACAGTTTATATACTGAATAAAGGTGACATAAATAAGTACAACTCAATCACAACTAAGGAAGAAGGTACGATACGATAGAATAGATGAACACGAATCCACAGATGATAAATACAAGATAAAGATAGCTGAAAGTCTAAGATAACAACTCCACAATCCAGAATACAAACTCCAATATATACAAGTGTATCTGACATAACATGAAGATAAATAGAACTAGCCTAGCTAACTAGCCTAGTCTATAGGGGTAGTGTCATCAGCAAGTGTTGGGTCCTCTTGAGGTCCAGTTCAAGTGTGTCGTCTAACCTGCTCCGTAATAGGTGGGACACAGCTCCTCAAAATCATCTGTAATATTTCAACAGGTCCAGTCAGGACTGGAGCGAGCACAGTACATCTCACGCAGTTCATATCATAACAGGATAAAATACAGGCAATAGAGTAAGATACATGAAACGTGAAGAATATACATGAAGTAAAAGAGAAGGCTGTAATAAAATATCTATAAAATAAAGAGCTATAGTGAACTAGTGATATATAGTACAAGCTAGACATGAACGGCTTGATAATAAACATGAGAGTTTGCACATGACTACACTACTTGGAAATTATCCACATGACTATTTATACTCCCTAGTACCCCAATCAATACACAAGGATACGTTCAAGTTATGTTATTGCACATGAATTCACATGGGGGCCCATAAATAGGTGCACATGAATATAAACATGGCTCCGTGAACATGAGAGTACATGAATCACGAGAGTGCCATGAATGGTGAAAGCACAAGAATACATGAAAAGTGAAACGCACATGACATGATGTATCTGATGCTCCCGAGGGGGATAACATCGTATGAAAAGATCTATAGTACTAATCCGTGTTTCCATCGTGTCAGCATCAAGTAAAATAATCTAGAACAAGAAAATACTCCTAGCAAATATGAAACGGTCAGAGAATGTACTCACCTGATATCCTGAACGTCTGAATGAAATACTGCTGAGGAGTAGGTTTGGCTCCTAATCAGAACAGTACAAGTCATAACATGTCCAACTAATAAAGTAAGCTACTATGATGCAGTCTACATGATATTAGGTCAATTCTAGACCAAAGTCAACCTGGTCAACTTCAGTCAACTAACTAGTCAATGCTAGGTCAACTAGGTCAACCAAGACCAATGAAGTCTCACTAGGCCTAACCAGTCTACCCTAGCAAGTATACACCATACAAGTCTATATGACCATCATGTGATATTTACCATATGCCAAGACCACACAAGGATACCATAGGCTATGTTACCTAGGTTATATGCCATAGGCTATACACATACAAGTTCCATACATATCTATATACCATAATATATATCAATAGGAATTCTCTATTTATCACATTAACACTTTAGCTATAATATAATATATATATATATATATATAGAGAGAGAGAGAGAGAGAGAGAGAGAGAGGGATAGAGGGAAAAAGTATGAATGTGTGAGTGTATAGCTAGGATACATGTGACAGGGACTTACCCAGGTGTGTCTATACATAGGGTGGTGTGTGATAGGTGAGCATTCAATGTGGTTCTCAGAAAAGAAATGTGACAGTTAATACATCATTTTCAGGAACAAAACAGTTTATATATATATATATCTATTGCAATCCCGAATCAATACACAATTCGAAATGAATATGAACTAATCTCCATGCCAACCTAATCCCTAACTTGTTATCTATATATAACAGTAACTAAACCATATTAATTTACATGTTACCAATATCTAATTTTAAAACAAAATGGAAAAACAGTGAGAGTATTCACTGATACTCGACAGTATCAGAAAATAGGGATTTCCCATTTTCGAAATTGAAATAACAATTAACAAGTGGGTTAATGGTTGGTAGTTAATGACTAACATGTGTACGTGTCTTATTACTCCTTCACGTGTCCAAAAACAGTACACAAGTGTCCAGAACCACACGAACACAACACACTGAACTGGACACAACAACAGTGAACCCGTGCACGAGTCCTAGCTCACTCGACACGTAGCTATTGGACACGAGACTTTGGGAGTGTTGTGTCAGACATTGTCCCAAGCTCTGTGTCCAAGGACACATGTCCACGTGCCCTAGAACAGCCGCACGAACACGCGAGTAGCAGGACAGCCGACTGCGTGCGCAGGGCGTGTCCACGAGTCCAACACGACACGAATATGACTTGATCCGTGTTCAGTCATGAAGAAAGTGTTAAGCCACCCAAAAACGAGAATTTTTATTAAAATACATTTCAAAAATAATGATGAAAAGCCCACTGTGGCATTTCATCGAACACTACTACACCTAGGCTGATACGTGTCCGATACGGACACGTAAAGGACATGACACCACACAAATCTATTCCTACAGTTAGAGGACACCAAGGGCTATGCAAACATGCTAAGAAATTAGGGAACTAATGGTTAAATAGGAAGTTACCTATAGCTTGCTCCTTCTCAAGAAAACCCAATAATGGAGATCCTCTCTAGCTAGATCAAAGCTCCTATGGAGACCAAATCTGAGATTCACCTCTACCAATAGTAGGAGAACAGTATTAGGTTACAATTCAAGAAATTTGAATGAAAATGGATGAGTATTGATCAAAATAGAAAAGGTTGAAGGAAGAACCAAACCTTGCTCTTGAGAAATGGAAGAATGAACAAAAGAGGCAAGTAATTTTTGAGAGGCATTAAATGGGGGGGTTGATCCCTAGGTAGCCGGCCCAATATTCTAGGGTTAGGGTTTTGGGAAATCAATCAATGGCCCTCCAATCATCTAGTCAAATCTAGGGTCCAAAAATCTAGGTTTACACACTAGTCTAAGTTGCAACCTAGTTAGCTCTAACTAACCATGACTAACCAAAATTAATCATGACTAACTAATACTAACCATGACTAACTAAGACTAACTATGACTAATCTAGGTTAGGACTAATCACAACACATGGCAACTAATTAATAATTATTAAACCACACCATTTCAAATAAATATATTAATTTCAAATAAATTTAAAATGACAAAAATACCCTCAAAGAAATGTGGTAGTGACAAATCTACCCTCCTTAAAAGAATTTTATCCTTGAAATTAAAAGACGAAACTAAACAGATAAGAAGGATAGACAATCATACCTCAAGGTCCAAAAGATAAGGGTATCGCTCGCGCATCTCATCCTCCCGCTCCCAGGTAGACTCTCCTGGAGAATGATGCCTCCATGCGACGCGAACCAAAGGTATCACCTGGTTTCTCAGTACCTTTTCTTGGCGATAGAATCTCCACTGGCTGCTCTGGATAACTGAGAGTAGGTCCAACCTCAATCTCCGAGTGATCGAGTACATGGCTAGGGTCAGCCACGTACCGTCTCAACTATGATAAGTGGAATACGTTATGGACACCCTAGTACAGGTGGTAAGTCTAGCCTGTATGCCACGTCACCGACTCTCCTGCTGATCACGAAAGGTCCGATGAAGCGCGGGCTAAGCTTTCCACCTCTGCCAAAATGTATGGTACCATGAGTCGGAGATATCCGCAGAAAAGCCTCTCTGACCTAAACACAAACAAGGTCTCATGTTACTAAATAATCAAACATAATCAAACAAACAAAACAACAAACAACCTACTTCTAATCCTATCTCTAATCAACTAAGTCAAACATAGTCAATGGTCAACTACCGGTCAACAACTAGTCAATTTGTCAACATCCAAGTACTTGGTCAAAACTGGTCAACTAAGTCAACTTGGACTATTGGGTCAATGGCTAATCTAGGGTTTAAACCTAAATAGTCTATAGTGTTAAAAAATATCAAGACCAACTAAATCCTAAGTTCAAACATACACATGTATACTCTATATTAAACTAGACTCATAACTTCTAACCCTTAACCTTAAAACATACTCTAAAATACCTCACATAACCCCATATCTTACCCTCTAATACCCATATATCTAACGTAACCCCATAGAACCCACACTATTCTAAGTGTATCATCTATGCATACATATAGACTAACCATCTCATATGCCTAATCTATATAATATATGCAGAACCCCTTAACCCATATTACTTATCACATATATCCCTATAATATATGCACAATGCATAGCATTAGCCTAACATGGAGGTTTACTAGCACAAGCAGCAATTTAACTAAAACAAGGGGCAGGACATGCAATGGTTATTATGATTACTGTAGGATATGCAAGTGGTGAAAGTATGTGAAGTACATGAATGAATGTGCATGTGAATCAAGGATATGTAAGGAATGTTATGTGAAGTGCAGGGCCTGTGCTAAGGTGCGGTTTTAATTTGTGACACTTCAGGTATACAGGATACTAAGGTAGTGCAGTAGTTCATCTATATGTAGGATATGATCAAATTTAGGTTATATGCCTAAGTAGCTAGGGATTGAAATGTCAATTGCAAGAGAGTGAAGTGTGAATTGTGTATCTGAGTCTAGCGTGTCAGGAAAGTCGTTGATAATGATGAAGCACAAGATGGCGTGTCCGAGTAGAACACGAAGGTCATGGGTGCCTTACTGGAAAGGGTAAGGGAAAAAATAATAAATCATCAAGGCTGTAAGACATACTAACATCCTATATGGAAATTGGTTGGTCAGGGGAATCATCTACAATGGGTTATTATTCTAATACCAATGCTAACTATCATCTCTAGAGTACAGACACCCTACAAGTCGTCATATCATTACACTATGAAAGAACTACATATGAATAAGTTCTACAAAACTAAAATATCCCTACTCCTAAGTTATTTGATGATGGAATACAATTTTTTATAACAACAGAAGGGTATGATAGAGATGATATGTTAAAAACCTTCTCAAGATATAATCTGATAATCATATGCGTCTGTCCAAAATCATATTACTCAGAGTCTTCGTCATGCTAGTGAGCAAGGCTACGATAATCACAGAGTCCTTGACTAAGGTACATACCTCTAGAATCATGGTATGTAAAAATTTTGTATTGTCGCATGCTTGACAGCGAAAACCTTAAATTCCCACACCCGAGAAATACGTCCAAAATCTGACTATATGTCCTCACTATGCCAGCTAACTTGACTATCGAAGATTCTAGATCCCATAACTGAGGTGACCTAGCCCATATGATTTATCTTGGCAAAAAATTAAATCGACAATGAATACCAAGAATCAGATTTATACAAACAAGAACGATAAGCAAGATCTGTTGGAACTGAATTTCGAGATGGTTAAAATATGGAAAGGAATGGAATTGAGATAAACAGAACCTGCGATAAGCTCTCATACTGCCTGTGCACCCTCAGTTGCCATAGCAGAAGCTCGCCCCTACTGGCCTCCTCCAACCTGATGCTGCGCGAATCTCTGCTGCTGAGTCTGTAAGGGTAGTCCCTTCTGCTGGCTCACTGGAGCCCTCGCTCCTGCTCCCTGAGCTGTCCGTCCAGGAAACTTGGGACACTCTCTTAACTGGTGATATGATGCTCCGCAAAGTAGGCACTTGTCTAACCTCATTCGGTATTTACTCCAATCGTGCCCTGGTTTCCTACAGAAAGGGCAACTTGTAACATACTGCTGTCTAGGGGTCTGCTGCGTGTAACGGTGGTCCCCTCGGCTGCTCTGTCGGAGCCCTAGCTCCTGTTGCTACCTGAGTCATTGTGTCTGGCTCTCGGGACACTCCCTACACCGATGCTCCGCTGAACCACAAAGTAAACACCTGCCAAGCCTCATCCTGTAGTCGTTCCACCCATGGCCTGCCTTCTTGCAGAAGTTGCACCTAGCCTCCTGCTGTTGTCTGGATGCCTGGTAGAAATATGCACGTCCCTGACCTGAAGGTGCTGCTGAACAGGCCCCTGCTGATACTGATGTTGAATCTGTACGTGAGGCCTCTTAGCCTGACCTCCACTGCTGCTAACTCCATGAATGTCATGTCCCCTCTTGAACAACTGTTGTCGCTGAGTTTACACTATCTGCTGGAAGAAGGAGAACAACCGTGCCACGTCCTCTGATCCTGATGGCGACTGCTGCTGAAGAACGTTCGGGATGACTGGAGAAAGTCTCGGAGTAGGAAGAGGTGCACTCCCATAAGCTGCAGATATCCCAGCCTGAGCGGGCATAACAGGAGCTACAGTCTCGGGGCCCTGCTGATCAGGACGAGGAGTGGCAGACCACTCAGTGGTATCTTCCCGACCGAGATGATGAGATCGCGTCTCCATAACCATCCTGAAGACAGAACAAATGAGAGGACAATCACTAAGACTAAAGCGATAACATCAAGGGAGGATGGTTTATTTTCAAGGAAAGACAATAATGCAGCAAATTTTTTAGGTAACAGGAATCTGATTAAGAGTTTTTCCTAATGTGATTGAGTACCTTCAAAATATATCTTAATTCTACCGCAGGCTGTAGTGATACTCTAGTTCGAATACCACTATACAAACTCGACCTGCATGGGCTACCACTAAAAATGTGTCATGACCCGCACCCAGTGTAAGGGCACGAGAAGTGGGTACGTCCAGCCTACGCCGCAGTGTCGGCGGTAGAACGCTGTCCTAGTCACATACATCTAACAGTTATAAGGCACCTGTACTGTTTATACTCCGAATAAAGGTGACATAAATAAGTACAACTCAATCACAACTAAGGAAGAAGGTACGATACGATAGAATAGATGAACACAGAATCCACAGATGATAAATACAAGATAAAGATAGCTGAAAGTCTAAGATAACAACTCCACAATCCAGAATACAAACTCCAATATATACAAGTGTATCTGACATAACATGAAGATAAATAGAACTAGCCTAGCTAACTAGCCTAGTCTATAGGGGTAGTGTCATCAGCAAGTGTTGGGTCCTCTTGAGGGTCCAGTTCAAGTGTGTCGTCTAACCCTGCTCCGTAATAGGTGGGACACAGCTCCTCAAAATCATCTGTAATATTTCAACGGGTCCAGTCAAGACTGGAGCGAGCACAGTACATCTCACGCAGTTCATATCATAACAGGAATAAAATACAGGCAATATAGTAAGATACATGAAACGCTGAAGAATATACATGAAGTAAAAGAGAAGGCTGTAATAAAATATCTACTATAAATAAAGAGCTACAGTGAACTAGTGATAGAGTACAAGCTAGACATATGAACGGCTTGATAATAAACATGAGAGTTTACACATGACTACACTACTTTGGAAATTATCCACATGACTATTTATACTCCCTCGTACCCCAATCAATACACAATGATCCGTTCAAGTTATGTTATTGCACATGAATTCACATGGGGGCCCATAAATAGGTGCACATGAATATAAACATGGGGGCTCCGTGAACATGAGAGTACATGAATCACGAGAGTGCACATGAATGGTAAAAGCACAAGAATACATGATAAAAGTGAAACGCACATGACATGATGTATCTGATGCTCCCGAGGGGGATAACATCGTATGAAAAGATCCATATAGTACTAATCCGTGTTTCCATCGTGTCAGCATCAAGTAAAATAATCTAGAACAAGAAAACTCCTAGCAAGTATGAAACGGTCAGAGAATGTACTCGCCTGATATCCTGAACGTCTGAATGAAATACTGCCTGAGGAGTGGTGTTGGCTCCTAATCAGAACAGTACAAGTCATAACATGTCCAACTAATAAAGTAAGCTACTATGATGCAGTCTACATGATATTAGGTCAATTCTAGACCAAAGTCAACCCTGGTCAACTTCAGTCAACTAACTAGTCAATGCTAGGTCAACTAGGTCAACCAAGACCCAATGAAGTCTCACTAGGCCTAACCTGTCTACCCTAGCAAGTATACACCATACACAAGTCTATATGACCACTCATGTGCATATTTACCATATGCCAAGACCACACAAGGATACCATAGGCTATGTTACCTAGGTTATATGCCATAGGCAGTACACATACAAGTTCATACATATCTATATACACATATATATATATATATATAATAGGAATTCTCTATTTATCACATTAACACATTTAGCTATATATATATATATATAGAGAGAGGGATAGAGGGAAAAATATGTGAATGTGTAAGTGTGTAGCTAGGATACATGTGACAGGGACTTACCCATGTGTGTCTATACATAGGCATGTGTGTGTGTGTTTTGGTGAGCATTCAATGTGGTTCTCAGGAAAAGAAATGTGACAGTTATATACATCATTTTCAGGAACAAAACAGTATATATATATATATATATATATCAGTTATTGCAATCCCAAATCAATACACAATTCAAAATGAATATGAACTAATCTCCATGCCAACCTAATCCCTAACATGTTATCTATATATAAAAGTAACTAAACCACATTAATTTATATGTTACCAATATCTAATTTCAAAACAAAATGGAAAAATAGTGAGAGTATTCACTGATACTCGACAGTATCAGAAAATAGGGATTTCCCATTTTCGAAATTGAAATAACAATTAACAAGTGGGTTAATGGTTGGTAGTTAATGACTAACATGTGTACGTGTCTTACTACTCCTTCACGTGTCAAAAAATAGGACACAAGTGTCCAGAACCACATGAACACAACACACTAAACTGGACACAACAATAAACCCGTGCACGAGTCCTAGCTCACTCGACACGTAGCCATTAGACACAAGACTTTGGGAGTGTGGTGTCAGACATTGCCCCAAGCTCTGTGTCCAAGGACACGTGTCCACGTGCCCTAGAACAGCCGTACGAACACGCGAGTAGCAGGACAGCCCGACTGCACGCGCGCAGGGCGTGTCCACGAGTCCAACACGACACGAATAGGACTCGATCCGTGTTCAGTCATGAAAAAGTGTTAAGCCACCCAAAAACGAGAATTCCTATTCAAATACATTTCGAAAATAATAATGAAAAGCCCACTGTGGCATTTCATCGAACACTACTACACCTAGGCTGATACATGTCCGATACGGACACGTAAAGGACATGACACCACACAAAATCTATTCCTACAGTTAGAGGACACCTAGGGCTATGCAAACATGCTAAAAAATCAGGGAACTAATGGTTAAATAGGAAGTTACCTATAGCTTGCTCCTTCTCAAGAAAACCCAATAATAGATATCCTCTCTAGCTAGCTCAAAGCTCCTATGGAGACCAAATCTGAGATTCACCTCCACCATAATAGGAGAACAGTATTTAGGTTACAATGCAAGAAATTTGAATAAAATGGATGAGTATTGATCAAAATAGAAAAGGTTGAAGGAAGAACCAAACCTTGCTCTTGAGAAATGAAAGAATGAACAAAAGAGGCAAGTAATTTTTGAGAGGCATTAAATGGGGAGTGTTGATCCCTAGGTGGCTGGCCCACTATTCTAGGGTTAGGGTTTTGGAAAATCAATCAATGGCTCTCCTATCATCTAGTCAAATCAAGGGTCCAAAAATCTAGGTTTAAACACTAGTCTAAGTTGTAACCTAGTTAGCTCTAACTAACCATGACTAACCAAAATTAATCATGACTAACTAATACTAACCATGACTAACTATGACTAATCTAGGTTAGGTCCAATCTAAGTTAGGGCTAATCACAACACATGGCAACTAATTAATAATTATTAAACCACACCATTTCAAATAAATTCAAAATAACAAAATACCCTCAAACTAGAAATGTGGTAGTGACAAATGGTTATGCCAACCTAGGCAAGACTGGACCCAAACCGAGCCCAAGTCCATGTAGACTTTTAGTGTGACCAAAAATGGCCACAAAGATATATATATTATATATAAAATATTGGTAATTTATTTTAATGATTACTGACTACTTATAAAAAATAGTTAAATATAATATATTATTTGCTATTAAAGTTATAATCATATTCTTATCATATTTTCATATGTTTTGTTATTTTTGAAAAATGATACGTTTTTTTTGAAATGTCATTCTAGATTTTTGGGACTTTTGACTAGAACATTTTATGTACGTATATATTGTGTGTGTTTATTTGATTAGATGAAATTATATATATATATATATATAGATATATATATATATATATATATATATATATATATATATATATATATATATATATTAATGCTTTTGTGTATATTTATTGTGTGTACATAATTATTAAATTGTTAGTAAGTAATATCTATTTTCGTTATAAACCAAAGGCTAAGTAAGTATTAATTTTGGTATTCTATTTGTAAAATATTTTACCAAAATTACTTATCAAGTATTTATTTACTTTTTAGAATTCCAAGAATTTTATATAATTTTGAGAAGGCATATACATGTCGAAGTATTTTATTATAAGTTATTTTTTTATAAGTTATATATATATATATATATATATATATATATATATATATTATATAATATATATATATTATATTATATATATATATATATAAATATATTATTATATATATATATATATATATATATATATATAATATCTATATATATAATATATTATATATATAATATATTTTTAATATTATATATATATATTCTCTCTATATATTTTTAATATATATATATTAAATATTTTTAATAAATATATATATAGATATATATATATATAGATATATTATATATATATATAATAATATATATATATATATATAATAATTATATAGTATTATATATATAATTATATATATATATGAACTATGTATATGTATATGGTCTATATAGACTAGATATATATAGGACAATATATTCTAGATATAATATATGATAGATATATATATATCTATATATCTTATATATTATATATATATATAGTATATAATATTAAAAAAAATATATATATATATATATACTAATATTATATTCAGGTCAATATAACTATAAACAATATGTGGGTGTAAAAGAAATAAAGCAAAGAAAGGAATAAACCATGCACTCAACCCAACCTAAACCAAGCCCCAACCCACACACAGCCTGACCCCCTTGCGGGTTGCACAGCCGAACGAAACCAAACGCACACATATATAGAGAGATAAAGAGAAAAGATACAAAGACCAAATCCTAATCAATAACCCCTCCCATCGAGCCCCCCATCCCGGAGCACACCCCAGGCGACCCGCTCGGGCTGCCGTTGGAGCTGGCAGGCCGTGGCAACGCCGGCCCAGGCACGGCCGTACGCCGAAACAGAGCAGTAGCAGCGTCTTAAGGGCTGACTTCGCACCGCACATTCTCGACGCACGCTTGATCTTTTTGGGATCTGCTTCTTCTGGTACGCTCACAACATAACAGTCTTCAAACCCCAGTAGTTAGTTTTTGATATAATCATGTGACCGATCAAAAAATCGACATGAAGTCGATCAAAATTCTGTTAGCAAAACAGAGCATATAACAGTCCATATACCCACGTTTGAAGATCAATTTCGATCGATCTAGTACCAGTTTAGAAATTGTACTTGAACACAGTTATAGACCACATATAGGGCTCTAAAACCCTTTGGTAGTTTAATTTATCATTTGTTAGTATGAAAATATTTTTGATTCCAAAGTTCATAAAACAGTCTTCAAAATGATATAAATTTTAGAAAAACTATTCGATACGCCGTGCGTCCCGACAAACCGGGCGACGTGGTCGCAAACTGAAAGCATCGAAAGGTGCATATCGACTTCACGGACGTATAGGCTTTGACGGATTTGAATTGTTTGCATGTGCGCGACGAATTTGATACATATCCGTCAAAATTTACCATATCGGCAATCTTTGCAAAATAGCAAATTACTTTGTGCACGTTTGTCATCACGAGACAAAACTTGTTCTAACAGGACCATATCGTTTTTCTGGTCCTGTATGCCAAGTTTGGTCCAATTCTGAGAAAGTCGACCGAAAACGCCATTTTGGCGAGCCCGCGACCTGATCCAACGGGCAAATTTGTTCACGGCCCATCGGAATCCAACTTTGGACATACGGTTGGTTTTATCTCATCAAACCGAACCCGTAGACATATAGTTTGACGACTTTAGAGACCATAGAATCTGGCATGCTTTTCGGTGGAAAGCGAGTCCAACGGCGGACATCATTTTGGCCCAAAATTATCGTTTTACCTTGTGTCCAGAATTGGACTTATAGGTAGGCTATCCTAACTAATTTGACTATTCTGAACATGTGGTAATATTTGTTTCAGCATCCGGAGACTGTTGTACAAGTTTGACTGTTGTAGCCCACTTTGTGGTATAGTATCAACGGTTTCACCAGCAAAGGACCACAGGCAAGTACATATACTGATTGCTTTCGATTATTAGTAGTTTGTCCATTTCATGTTTATACGTATGCTCTCTTGCTTGACACGTGGTTACACGGATTAGTGTCATGGATCTCTACATACTATATTTCGTGATTATCATGTTTCCGTGTTTCGTGACTTATTCGAGTCCATGAGCACTAGTCGGGCAGGGAAATATCTTAGTAGACCTGTAAACTACCCAAAAATATCCCAAAATGTCTAATCGTGTCTGATAGCAGTCGTACAATTCACGTGCGGGATGCCGAATTTGTCCCCTAGCCGTTCACACGTCGATCATGATATTTCAAACACATAGATAGTTGTCATTTACTTGATTCTCCTTGTTTCTTCACCGCTTGTTGGGTCACTCTATTTACATGCTTTTCTTCTAGTTGACCTATCATGTTGTAGAGTACTTGTTCCATTCTAGACATGCCATGATTCAGCTTACTATCTAGTTTTATTTCACATATGCTATTTTCATGTCTTGTAAATTCTATTATGTTTTCGGATAGTCGTCGGTCTGTGTGCTTGTTCATTCCTGACTGGAAAACCAACATTTTTCAGGTTAACTGTGGCTTCTCTTAGCGTTAGGGAGATACGGAGGTACTTGCAGGCAAAAACCTAGAGATTAGATAGATGTGTTGTAATCATTTCAATATGTAAGAATATTGTACTTTCTTTAAATATGAATCGTGTAAATCCTTTGATTTTATTTAGTTTAACTTTGTTAATGAGCATTTATTTATGATTTTGAGCATTGTGGCTAGATAGCGTTCTACCGCTGATACTGCGGCGTAGGCTGGCTTGGACACGCACTCGTATCCTAAAAAGTGGGTGCGGGTCGTGACAAGTCTTTTTGGTGGCCCATGCAGGTCCGTTTTTGCAAAAGATTGCGAACTCGTGTTACTACCTATGTTAGTCGTACTACTGAGCCTGCGACTAGAAAATGCTCATTCATAATTAGGATTGAATTGATTCTAGGAGAATGACTAGGACTAGGAGTCCCTATGCAATTGGTCGTTGGGCTAGTTAAGGTTGCTACATAGGCCATATAATTTTAGTAGGAATTATTGAATTATAAACCCTAATAGATACTTGAGAATTTTCTTAAAGAATATGTTATGTTGTTTTGATATGATGGTAGGATCAAGGTGGGTAGACTATTCACTTGGTAAGTTAGGCCTTCCTAGAATTAATGCTCTAACCTTGATAAATTGTTCAATTTTCTTTGTCCTCTTTACATATCATCCTCATATCGTTATTAGTCTTGTATTATTTATTATTATTCCCAAAGGTAATTATTTTCTCAAGGTCAACATTCTATTTCATTTATTGACTTTTGAGCCTAATATGATCCATTATCCATAAATCTACTCCGAGTTAGTTTTGTTAAAACTTCAAGATACATATAAGTTTTTCCCCTCGATCTTAAACATTGGAGAAATAGAAACTAAATATGTATTTCTTTTATCTTCGATTATTTTCTTCCTAATTGATCGTATGATTTGCAAATGAATAACTTTTACTTCGAGTACAGATACTAGACATTCCTATCATGGTCGAGTTGTTCGAAACTTTGAAAATCCTTGAAAAACTCTTATAGACAGAGTTTGAAAGAATATTCGATGACATATAATGGCAAGGCAGTTGTGCGCTGTCGGCACCTATTGAATTATCAAGACTACGGGTTCACTGCAGCCAGCAGCGCACTGGCGTGGCAAGACCCCTAAGTTGAAGTAATTTCAAGTAAGAGTAGATTATCGAATATATAAAAATTATGCCTTGTTTGTCCTGTTTCATCTTTGAGTTATTATGTCAATATTGGATAGAGTGATAGAGTATTTGATATTGTATCCTTACTTGAGTCATGGAACCAAGAGTTGATTGCAGCCAGATGTATACTAGCGAGGCATAAATTCGCAGACAAAGAGACTTTGATAGGCTTCGATATCGAATACCATAAATGCTATATTTTTATTGGCACATGACTAGTTACCTTTCCAAATTGATTTGATGTCTTGTTTCGTATTGCCATCTTCTTTTTAAATTGGTAACTTCTTCTCTCATTTCTTATATTTTCTGTCCTGAGAATCGTCATTTAGTTTCCTTCTTCCTAGTAATCATTTAGAACCGATTACAATATTACTACTAGACTCATAATCGCACCTAGATTATGATTCTATGATCGTAGCCTATATAATCGAATCAGTGCTAAAACAATTCCGTTTTGAATCGTCCTTAACTACTCTTGATCACGACTAGACCATTTAGAAATATATTTCGATCATGTCAGTTCACACCTCATTCTAGACTCGCGCCCAAATAACTGTTTGCCTAAACAGTTAATCGAGATAATCGTGCCAAATCATTTCTATCTCGATCGTTCTTAAAATATTTTGGTCGTTAACTAGACCATTTGACTAAAGGTTGATCGTGCCAAATCACTATTTTTTACTTTTGTCTATTATTTTTATTATTTTGATCCTATCAGCGATTTTGCGTAACCAATTTAATCAAGAATCATATCATTCATTTGATTATATCAATGGTCATCCTTATTTGTATCGATTGAAAATTTTTGTTTCCTTATTATACCCTTAATCATACCTAATCGTGGCCTTGGAAAATTTCTAGGAGGAATTTATTTCTAAGGTGGGTAGTATCGTAAGTCCACTTTCCGTTTTCTTCTATTTTTCTATTTAGTTTATTTTAGTTTAAGTATTTTTCCAAGTTAGGAAATAATTTTCATTTTACTTCTATTATAGATATTTTGAAAAGAAATTAGATTTGGCCAAATTTTAGAAGAGATTTTATTCTAGGATTATTTGAATTACTATTTTTTTATCAAGTGTTATATTAAATTCAAATTATTGCTATATTATTTTAGAAGATATTGTATTTGTGAAAAATGTACATCTATCAATATTTGAATTATTCTTAACAATATTTTGACAATTGATTTTATTACAAGGATTATTTAAAGTAATAGGTATTATTTTAGATAATATTTTGTGATTGATTTGGACAATATTTAGATAATATTTTTCCAAGTATGTTTGGGTCAAATCCCTTGTTCCCAAAATCCCCAACCATCCAAATCCCTAACCCTAATTCCAAAATCAATCCCAAATCCCTAACCCTAATTCCCAAAATCAAGCCCACATCCTAACCCTAATTCCTGAATCCAATTCAATTTCTTAAACCTAACCCTAAAATCCCTCATTCCGGATTTTCAGGAATTTTTATTCAATCACATATTTTATTTATCGTCGTTGAAGGTAGTTTTCGTCGATACTTTGTTTATGATTATTTCTTTTATCAAACTTGTTTCAAATCAAAAGTTTTGAGAGCATTTTAGGGCCTTTAGAGTTTCAAAACTCTTTCTTCCTATTTCAATTCATTTGATCAATATTTCCTTATCGTGAATTCTTTTCACCAATCTACCATGTCCGCCTATTCTAGTGGTCCTTAAATTCGAGAACGAATTTATTTCTAAGGTGGGTAGATTTGTAACCCCTCTTTCCAAAATTTTGAAATATTATTTTATTATTTATTTGAATTAAATGGTGACTTTTAGAATTCTTATAAGTGTGTCCCCAATCATGGTTAAGTTTTGGAGTGAAAGATGACTAGAGATCATGGCACGGGTAGTGCAGTGGCGTGCTTTGACTAGTGTATTAGTCATGGTAGGGAAGGCTCATCCATAAGTGTGTCCCAATTAGGAAAACCAGACCAAGTTACGACTTGACCTCTATAAAGATTTTAATTAATTTATTTATTAGTATTATGACTTTTAGGAAATTCGGTTATGCCAACCTAGTCCAGACTGGACCCAAACCAAGTCCAAACCCATGTAGACTTTTAGTGCGACCAAAAACGGCCACAAAGATATATATATATTGTATGTAAAATATTGGTAATTTATTTTAATGATCACTGACTACTTATAAATAATAGTTAAATATAATATATTATTTGCTATTAAAGTTATATTCATTTCTTATCATATTTTCATATGTTTGTTACTTTCGAAAAATGATACGTTTTTCTTAAATGCCATTCTAGATTTTGGGACCTTGACTAGAACATATATGTACATATATAATCGTGTGTGTTTATTTTATTAGATGAAATAATATATATGTTAATCCTTTTGTGTATATTTATTGTGTGTTCATAATTATAAATGGTTAGTAAGTAATTATATTATTTTCGTATAAACCAAAGGCTAGAGTAAGTATTAATTTTGGTATTCGATTTGTAAAATAGTTTACCAAAATTACTTATCAAGTATTTATTTACTTTTTAGAATTCCAAGAATTTTATATAATTTGAGAAGGCATATACATACATGCCTAATATTTTATTATATTTTATATATATATAATATATATATATATAGATATATAATATATATATATATAGATATATATATATATATAGATATTATATAATATATATATATATATAAAAACTTATAAAAA
>JANAVB010039404.1:0-52535 GCA_029216955.1 Iris pallida | reverse complement strand
ATATATATTATATATATTATTAATATTATATATATCTATATATATAGCCACCTCTAGCTCAAGTGGTTAGAGTGAGGCACTCTCTCCTCGGTTGCATGTTCGAGCAACGAGAGGAGCACATTTAATGCAATGTTAGGAATTAATGTGTGGCAACCAGAGTGTAGGCCGGTTGCGAGTGCGATGCGGGTGTGATACAAGTGCGATGTAGGTGCGGGCCTTCGGACTGCGAGTGTGGCGTTCGGGCAGAGTTTGTTGGCCGTCGGACCAGGAGTCTGTACACAATTACCTATTATATATATATATATTTTTTTTTTTTGGGAATAAGGGTAAATTTTTTCCACGCAGAACTCAGTAAAAGTGTTACAGTACACAATCTCACATCTCTCTCACCCCGGTTAAGGGGCCATTATAGATACATCGAATTCTAAATTATTTAGAAGTCCAACGAGAGGGGTAATCAGTCCCTCAAATACGTCTGTTACGCTCCCTCCAGACGTGCCAGACTGATGCTGCAAGACGAACTCTGGCCATCCTAGCCCAACCAAGCTCCATACCTCGATGATCCCTAATCCAAGAGGATCTCCCGTATATCTCTGGCCCTGCCAACACCTCCCAGCGACCTCGTGCATTGCTCAGACCAGATATGCCAAGTCACCGGACACTCAAAGAAGAGGTGGCCAATAGATTCAGCCGCCGATGAACATAGTACACACTTCGGGTCTGGGATCTGCACCCCAAACCTGATGAGCCTGTCCCTCGTCATCAACCTGCCAAGCAGCTTGTATGCACATAACTGTATTTTTCGGGCAATCCCCTTTCCCCAGATAAAATCGAACTCTGCAATCCTGTCATGTGGTGTCATGACCAGATTGTAACAACTCTTGAAGTGGAAGGGGCCTGGCCCACCATCCATCCCAGGAGCAGCCCAACTCCAGGAATCTGCATGCTGGCTAGCATCAATGGTGATCCGGCGAATCTCCTCTCCAAACTGAGCAGTATACCGATAGTCCTCAGGCCGCCAGATGCCATCCCGGATAATCAGATTGTACTTCAGCCCTCTACTCGACTCGCATCTGATCTGTGCTCCCAAGGTTTCCAGGAGGGAACCATTACCATCTAGGATCGAGCCAAAGATCAGTGTTAGCCCCATCTTTCATGATCCTGCATATAGTGGACTGAAGAACCGATCTGCATCAAAGAATAGTCTTAAAAGGAACAGAGAAATTGTTATCAATCCTACAGGACCAGAAATTAATCCGCCTCAAGTATCTGCTAGCCATCCAATCTGCCCAAAGAGAGCCACCTTGATGAACTGCCAAGCCATCTTCACCCCAGATGCCTCCCTAACCGCAAGAAGTGGTCTCAACCCCATCCTCCTTCTCCCTAGGTCGGCAGAGTTGCTCCCATGCTATCGCATACCTCCTCGCCAGATAAAATTGGCGCATATGCTCTCCACCTTCCGGACGGTGGCCACCGAAATCTTTATCGACTGCAACCAGAACATAGCAATGACCGAAATGACCGACCTCACTAGCTCAATGCGGCCCCCAAAAGATAGTCCAGCTGCCTGCCAGCCTTCCACTCTCCTTTGAGCAAACTCCACCAGGCTTTGGCAGTCTTGATCCCTAGCATAATTCACCGTCAGAGGTACCCCAGATACTTAACCGGTAGTTCACCTTTCTCCACTCCCAGCGCAAAAGCCCTTTCCTCCTTGAGTGAGCAAGTCGAATTGAAGTAAACCCTGCTCTTCTCCCTATTCAGCTGAAGCCCAGACAGTCGCCCAAAACTCTTCCATAATATCTGAACGCGCACGCATCCCCGCATAGAAGGCTGAAGAAGCACCAAGAGGTCGTCAGCATAAATCAAGTGGGACACCATCGGATTTACCAGCCTGAAGAGGGACAATCTTCCTACTATGCACCGCCAGGTCCATCAGGCAAGTGAAGTACTCCATCACTAGAGTGAACAGATACGGAGAGAGGGGATCCCCCTGCCGAAGACCCTGTTGCTCCTGAAGAAACCATAAGGAGTACCTTGGATGAGAACCGAAAAAGTGGGGGAGCAGATGCATTCCCTCACCCTCGCTACCCACATCACATCAAACTCCATGGCTAGCATAAGGTGGCAGAGGAAGTTTCTGTTGACAGTGTCGTACGCTTTCCTCAGATCCAGCTTCACACAGGCCTTCATCCCCCCTGGCTTGTTGAAATCTCTGACCATCTCATGAGCAAGCAGACTGTGCTCAGCAATCGAGCGACCCTTAAAATTACCTCTCTCTCTCTCTCTCTATATATATATATATATATATATATATATATATAGATGGCGATTCACGAGCGACTCTCGGACGACGGCGACCTGGAATCTCGAGCTAGGGCTTCCCCCCCCCCCCCGGGGCCACCGGACCCCCTCGCCTGTCACGCCCGCTCCCGTAGGAGCGATCGTCCTCGCTAAGGCGTGATGCCGCACGAGCCTAGATTGCGCTCGTGCTAGGCAATTCCATAACGGCCGATTCCATCGGCGGCGACGGGGTCGTCGCACATAAGTCCCAAGCAGAACATTGAATACATTGCAGCGGAATTTAAAGAAGAACACATGAACACAAGTGATTCAAAAGAATCTCTTTATTGATATTGAATACAAGATTACATTTGTGGGCGCAAGGCCAACAATTACAATGTCTCTCGTGCTCACTTTTCTCTCATTTACAAGTCACTCTGCTCTCTCTCATCTCTCGATACAATACTTGAATCCAGCGGAAGCTTCGGAAGGCGATGTCCATACATTATGTATGTATAAGTCTTCAATCCACGCGGCCGCACGCTTCGAATCGCCAAGGAACTCCGTGCCTCGACGCATCCAAGCGAGCTCCGCGCCACGAGCTTCTACCTGTGCCTGCACATGAAACACTGTGTGGGTGTCAGTACCACTGTACTGGTGGAGTGAGCTCCTCCCACCCACCCATAGAAAACCAACACGTTTCATTTACTTTGTGCAACATAAACCCTTTTACGATTGTCTTTCTAGTCTTGCCTTAGGATCAGTTTAGGACCGACGCCTTGGCGCAACTTGTGTATCAGAACCATCCCGTGCTTGTAATGTCAACGTTAACTCATTCCTTGCCTCTAGACCCCTTCTTGTGCCAACAACGTAACCTATCAAGTCGTGTTTGCCTTACGGCCAAAATCAGGGACGCAACTACACGATAGACTTCATTTCCGTGTGACCGTGCTATCGTACTGATAACATCCTTATCCTCAAGTCTCGAAACCTTGTCGTTTTCTTACAATGTCAACATATCGACTCAGACTTGTCTTGTGACAACGCGGCCGTGCCTCGTATTTGAGGTCGTGCCCAGCAACTCGACATAACTTTCAACCAACTTGCCCTACGGCCCTTCTCGACTTTACACTCGACGCCACAACTCGTGCCGAAGCACAACGCCTACGTTGATACCCAATCTTAGGCCCAACATTATGTTTTTAACTTGTACACACACCTTCAACTCGACTCCTTGATATAGCGCACTCAATACTCGACTAAATCCAAAGGCACACTCGTGGATTGTCGCCGCCATGCCAACATCTATATGAACTTGGTCACTAGCACGACAAGCTATATTGGACCTCCATTGGATATTAGGGTACGTTCGTATATAACGAGGCGCGAACTCGCCGAATTTCCCCTAATACCCGCTCTACGGCGCACCCCTTGGGTAGGTCGCACCCCGTCCAAGGGTCCCGTAGGCACGTGTTCCTCCTAGGCCAGATCAGTCCCGTGGCCGTGGCAACTGTCTGAGGAACAAAATCAAAACCCTTGTGCACCGGTACACAAGTTGTCCAATGACCATGCAGACTCGACCCACTTCCTCATTTCTGGACCGTTTCATACTTCTCAACGTGGATAGGAACGCGAGAGTCCCGACCGAGGGACCGCCTCGAACTACTTAACGTGGATAGGAACGCGAGACTCCCGACCGAGGGACCGCCTCGAACTACTTAACGTGGATAGGAACGCGAGACTCCCAACCGAGGGGCCGCCTCGAACTTCTTTGAACTCGAGGGAACGACTACTACGTAGCCTTCCAACTTAACTTAAACCAAACGTGTTCCTTAAATGCCATAGACCGTGGCTAACTTTCCAATAAACCAACCGTGGCTCGTGCCTCTAAACCGACTCGTGTTCTACGCAACGCTATCGCCCAAGTCATACTTCATATGATGGGCGTTGGGGTCGTGGGACTATTTATCTTGACAACCGCAGAATGAGCGGGACAACACGTAGAATAACTTAGGTCGACCGGCATAACTTTGCCTAACCCACTCAAGCCTACAACATAACCCAAGGGACGAGCAAAGGCTATGCCAAGCCTTGCGGGACAGGACCGTGCATGCTTTAGCAAGCATTTGTGCGGGCGACGCCTATGACTTAGGCTAACTCTCAGCTTTTGCGCCGAAGACCAACTTTCCTTCTCCCAAGCCACGGGACGAAGGACCGAGTGTCATTTTCAAAGCACGCCGTGCACCAACTCTAAGCCGACCGTGGGACGTTTTCCATGTTCTAACTCGATTCAAACCGTCGGATTATTCCCTTAACTATGTGGATGCGTAGCTTTTATTATCAAGCCTAACTTGTGCAAGTTGAAAAACACGATTTATTATGTGAAGGCAAATATGAGGAGAGTTCACCGAAACTACCCCACCTGAGCGATGTCTCCGAGCAAGCCGCTGCAAGGCTAAGTCTGAACGCCGTCGGCGTTTCGATTCCTCCGATTGACTTTGCGGGACGGGGCACTACATCATACACCACTCAGAACAAGTCTCGTCCTCGAGACTTTCCTGAAGGCAAGCCATCCTACCATTTCTATGGCCAAGACTTAATCGTATGCACACACCTACGCGTTCCTTCGATTTCGAGCCACGCTCGCACTATCATCAATCTTTCCTTTAACACGATTTCAAGACCTCGACACTCTCGTTCCCTAAGTCATACTCGAACTCAACGTATCACTTGGTTGGATCGTGCACGCATTCCAAGCGTCCCCAAAATACATGCATTCAGCCAAGCCGTATGATAGAGAATTTGTCATTCTCACTCGAGTCGCATCGTGCACATACCCAAGCGTCCCTGAAATATATGCATGTCAGCCGAATCTCGTGAGCAGGGTTTCCTATATTCGTGATTCAGGCTATCCATGCATGCCAATCCTCAAGATCAATCCTTTGATTGTAACTTTTGCAACAGGGACGTCTCGCCTAACCGCTAGGCCAATCTTTGCGAGGCTAAGTCAATGTCAGGATTGGAATCATAGTTCCCCAACAATAATGCCAACACTGACCCCAATCCTAGGGTCAAACCAAAGTCGATCATACGGGGTTTTCTACCCAAGCTCGCGTCACTCAGATTTCTAAACATCGAGCACGATCACCTAATTCGCATCAATGCGTTCGTTGCGCAGAATTCAAATTCGTTCAATCACCAATTCTAACCAATTCATGTATTCGATCAAGAGGTCATCAAGCTCGACAATACGTTGCGCCCCAATCTCACGCGAGTCCGATAATACACGGTGGTTCATGAATCACCATGCGACGCTCCCGCGGAATAATCATTCTCATCGGGGCGTAACTCTTGTTTGAGTTTAGACTCATTCATTCTCGATACACGGATTGGACCTACTCAATCCTCAAGTTAAATCGACAAGCACACCAATTCAATCTCGAGTCCATCTTCGCGTCAAACCACAAGTCGAAGCACAAATTGTCGCACCGTACAAGTTCGACCACTCCCGCTGTATGAATCACCATACCAGCGCTCACGCAGAGTGATCGCCCAAATCGCGTGACGCATGTGCGAGGCTGGAGTAGCGCTCGCATAAGACAAGAACGTCAACGTTGTGGTTATCGACAAAGCGAATCCAAACATTCCAGTTTCCATCCAAGCCAAGTTCGATAGTTCGATCGTCATTCGTTCAACTTAGAAAATCCTCGAGCCAAGTCCATCTTTTCCTCGACACATTTTAACATCTCGATTATAACATCCATCGGAACAATGACATTTGCACGATCGTCATTTGCCGAGTCAGAGTACCCCCAAGTTATCGCATATCGATCTTTGATACGCCTCAATACCATCGACGATGTGCGTAACCTGACGATCTTCCTTTGCAACCAATTTCGAGTCGTGCGTTGATACTGTTGTCCGAGTTGGATATTCCATAATCTTCTCAATATTCAAGATCAAGTTCGTTCCTCAAGCTCGTTTCAAGATCGTTATTCAAAACTCAAGTCACATTTCAGTTGCATCAATCCGATATCGCACGCGCGATCCTCTATGTTTCCTCGATCAGACCATTCATTTTCATTCATCGTTCCGAATCGTTTTCTAACTCGCGTTGCTCATTCACAAGTTGTCCGAACGAGATGCTCGTTCGGGACATTCGAAGTCACGACCAACTAAGCGTGACGCGTTCTAAGGCTTTGCGCGATCGCATCGCCTCGCCGACATACTCGTAATCCTCAATATTCACTCGAACAATTTCCAAGACAAACCATACACCACTCGGATTCGAGGCACTCGACTAGTCGTCGACACTCATTCTTATTCTTCTCCGAACCTATCACATACACCACTCGGATTCAAGCTATACGATCTAGTTCTCAATCACATTCGCGTCATTCGCTAAGACATCCTTCAGATTCGTTCGACGAATCACTAGCGTAGTCGCTCGCGTCGTATCGACGCACTAAGTCGTTCGTACTATTTCCTCAAAATCCAAATCAATCTTCCGTGTACGCCTAAGCGTTAGTCCGATAGCGTTCCTATCGATAGACACTCTAAGTATATCTCCGTTTCCGACGACGGTCGACGGTATGATATCGCTCGCAACTCGTTTGCACCAAGGGTCGAGGTGCGCGACGCGAAACACAACTTAGCCCAAAGGCCGTGTGTGCATAGCCATCCCATGCGGACTATATTCCGAGTTTGCACGCTCAATTGCTAGAATCGACGTTGGACTAATTAGGCATGCATGCGACTTGCTAAGGTCGACGTAGGACTATTCGAGCATACGCAGGACTTGCTAACATTAGCACATGTTTTCTATCGAGTCAAGTTTGCAACGTTCGGCACAAAGGCCCTATCGACGCATTTGGCAACGGCCTACCGATGCGTTAGATTGAACGCTTGTACGAGCTTTCGAAAATATTTAGACTTATTGTATGGACATGCCGAGGGACATTTGAGAGAGAGCGCACCAACGATAACAACTTGCGGAAGCAACAGAGTTTTGCGGAAACATCGAAGTTAAAGAATTCAATCGACGGTCCAAGGACGTAAAGCCGTGCTCTGATACCATTATGTCACGTCCCGCTCCCGTAGGAGCGATCGTCCTCGCTAAGGCGTGATGCCGCACGAGCCTAGATTGCGCTCGTGCTAGGCAATTCCATAACGGCCGATTCCATCGGCGGCGACGGGGTCGTCGCACAGAAGTCCCAAGCAGAACATTGAATACATTGCAGCGGAATTTAAAGAAGAACACATGAACACAAGTGATTCAAAAGAATCTCTTTATTGATATTGAATACAAGATTACATTTGTGGGCGCAAGGCCAAATTACAATGTCTCTCGTACTCACTTTCTCTCATTTACAAGTCACTCTGCTCTCTCTCATCTCTCGATACAATACTTGAATCCAGCGGAAGCTTCGGAAGGCGATGTCCATACATTATGTCCTGTATAAGTCTTCAATCCACGCGGCCGTACGCTTCGAATCGCCAAGGAACTCCGTGCCTCGACGCATCCAAGCGAGCTCCGCGCCACGAGCTTCTACCTGTGCCTGCACATGAAACACTGTGTGGGTGTCAGTACCACTGTACTGGTGGAGTGAGCTCCTCGCCCACCCATATAAAACCAACACGTTTTATTTACTTTGTGCAACATAAACCCTTTTACGATTGTCTTTCTAGTCTTGCCTTAGGATCAGTTTTAGGACCGACGCCTTGGCGCAACTTGTGTATCAGAACCATCCCGTGCTTGTAATGTCAACGTTAACTCATTCCTTACTCTAGACCCCTTCCCAAACGTAACCTATCAAGTCGTGTTTGGCTTACGGCCAAATCAGGGACGCAACTACACGATAGACTTCATTTCCGTGTGACCGTGCTATCGTACTGATAACATCCTTATCCTCAAGTCTCGAAACCTTGTCGTTTTCTTTACAATGTCAACATTGACTCAGACTTGTCTTGTACAACGCGGCCGTGCCTCGTATTTGAGGTCGTGCCCAGCACTCGACATAACTTTCAACCAACTTGTCCTACGGCCCTTCTCGACTTTACACTCGACGCCACAACTCGTGCCGAAGCACAACGCCTACGTTGATACCCAATCTTAGGCCCAACATTATGTTTTTAACTTGTACACACACCTTCAACTCGACTCCTTGATATAGCGCACTCAATACTCGACTAAATCCAAAGGCACACTCGTGGATTGTCGCCGCCATGCCAACATCTATATGAACTTGGTCACTAGCACGACAAGCTATATTGGACCTCCATTGGATATTTGGGTACGTTCGTATATACGACGCGCGAACTCGCCGAATTTCTCCTAATACCCGCTCTACGGCGCACCCCTTGGGTAGGTCGCACCCCGTCCAAGGGTCCCGTAGGCACGTGTTCCTCCTAGGCCAGATCAGTCCCGTGGCCGCGGCAACTGTCTGAGGAACAAAATCAAAACCCTTGTGCACCGGTACACAAGTTGTCCAATGACCATGCAGACTCGACCCACTTCCTCATTTCTGGACCGTTTCATACTTCTCAACGTGGATAGGAACGCGAGACTCCCGACCGAGGGACCGCCTCGAACTACTTAACGTGGATAGGAACGCGAGACTCCCGACCGAGGGACCGCCTCGAACTACTTAACGTGGATAGGAACGCGAGACTCCCGACCGAGGGGCCGCCTCGAACTTCTTTGAACTCGAGGGAACGACTACTACGTAGCCTTCCAACTTAACTTAAACCAAACGTGTTCCTTAAATGCCATAGACCGTGGCTAACTTTCCAATAAACCAACCGTGGCTCGTGCCTCTAAACCGACTCGTGTTCTACGCAACGCTATCGCCCAAGTCATACTTCATATGATGGGCGTTGGGGTCGTGGGACTATTTATCTTGACAACCGCAGAATGAGCGGGACAGCACGTAGAATAACTTAGGTCGACCGGCATAACTTTGCCTAACCCACTCAAGCCTATAACATAACCCAAGGGACGAGCAAAGGCTATGCCAAGCCTTGCGGGACAGGACCGTGCATGCTTTAGCAAGCATTTGTGCGGGCGACGCCTATGACTTAGGCTAACTCTCAGCTTTTGCGCCGAAGACCAACTTTCCTTCTCCCAAGCCACGGGACGAAGGACCGAGTGTCATTTTCAAAGCACGCCGTGCACCAACTCTAAGCCGACCGTGGGACGTTTTTCATGTTCTAACTCGATTCAAACCGTCGGAATTATTCCCTTAGCTATGTGGATGCGTAGCTTTTATTATCAAGCCTAAACTTGTGCAAGTTGAAAAACACGATTTATTATGTGAAGGCAAAGATGAGGAGAGTTCACCGAAACTACCCCACCTGAGCGATGTCTCCGAGCAAGCCGCTGCAAGGCTAAGTCTGAACGCCGTCGGCGTTTCGATTCCTCCGATTGACTTTGCGGGACGGGGCACTACATCGCCGGCGGGGGGGGAGGAAGATCGGAAAGAAGGGGGGGCCGGGCAGCCCCCCAGACCGGCGGCAGCGCCCCCCCAGGCCAGGGGGGGCAGGATCTGCAGCGGGAGGGTCGGGCGGACCCCCCCAACTGGCTGACGCCAGCGGCACCCCCCAGGCGGTGGGGGGGGGGGCGGGATCATCTGTGGGGGGGGGGGGGTCAGGCGGACCCCCCCGGTCAGTCGCCGGCGGCAACGCCCCCGTAGGCGGCAGTGGGGGTGCTGGATCGGATGTGGAGGGGTCGGGCGGACCCCCCGGAGCGGCAGGCGGTGGCGTATTCCCCGACGGTGGGGGGGACGGGAGTGACGGGTTCGTTGACGGCAGATCCGACTTGGGGATCAGATGGGGTTCGGATCTTGCGGGGTGGCCCTAATGCCCCGACTTTCGAATTTGGAGCAGGATCTGGTTCCCAGAGGGGGCAGATGGAGGGGGGAGGATGGACTACGGTTACACGTCGTCGTGTGGCAAAGACCGGCGGGAAGGTTGGAGGAGAACATGGCCATATTAGGGATCGCCACCCGGCGGAGAGACGACAGGGAGGTTCAGGGGCGCGGTCATCGGCTCGTGGCCCTGTGACGGCTGCCGGGAGATCAGTAGGCTGGCGGCCCAAGGCGACCTCGGCGAATAAGGGGAAGAGCAAGGCGTTGGACCTCGGCGGTCAAGGGTCGGGGCCTGTCCCTCCGGAGGGTGTCCCCAGGCCACAGGGGGCGTCCCTTCGCCCGGCTGGACGGTCTTGGGCAGACATCTGCAAACCTGTAGGGCCGAAGACTCCCACATCGATGGAGTATGTTGTAACTCCCAAAAATCATATTGGATAAATTTGAGATTTTTCTAATTTTTTTTGAATTTAAATATTGTTTCTTACAAAAACCTAATTTCGATTAAAATGAATTTCGAATTTTCCTCAACTTGAAAAGTATTTTTAATACCAAATTGCGTATTTCAGATGAATTGCAATATTGTTAATGTTATTAATATTGATTAAGTTGTAATTAATTATTAACTGTTAATTATGCCAAATGATTAATTATTATTTTCGGATTTTATTAATATACAATTTTATTGAGAAAACAGTGACTATTTTCATTAACAGTTGGTAAATTGTAATCTGTTGGATAATTTGTTTAAAACTGTGGAGGAAAATGTTTTGGTTTTGGTATTTGGAAATCTGTTTCAATTTCGAATTTTGAAATCTGTTGGAATTATTGGAGGCAAAACCTGATTTCAAAAATTGTTATTTTTGAATTCTGTTATTCTGTTAGAACTATTCTAATTACCCTCAATCTGCTTTTATTTACTGCTTTGCCACTAAGCTAAATACCCCTAGATCTACAGTTATTTACACCTCTGCCACTGACTTATTACACTATAAATAATATTAAATTATACACACTTTTCAATGTTCTGACACACACACTCTTTCTCTCTCTACACGTCACCCTCACACTCTCTCTCTCTACACGTCACCTCTCTCTCTCTCCTCTCTGTGCTCGAGAGCACCGCCGCTGGCCGATCCCGGCCATCGACCACCGCGCCCTCGCCGGAACGTCGCCCAGCTCGCCGTCACGCCATCTGTGCTGCCACTTCGGGACGAGCGCCACCGCCGCCTCGACTGCAGCGTCCATCTCGATTCTCGTGCTGCGCTTTCGCGCAGTGAGCCACCTTGGGCCGTGTTGCACCGCCATACAGCGCTGCCTCGAGGACTGCGCCGCCATCAACGAGCTGCAGAGCCTCGACTGCAGTGCCGAGACTTGCCTCCTCGTTCCGTGCGCACCGACGCTTCGAGTTTCGAGCCACCGCCATCACCGAGCAGCGCTACCTCGATCCCAGAGCTGAGTCGTCGAGTCACGTGCCACCGCCTCGTGGACGTGTCCGACTCTTCGATCCTCGAGCTCGCCGCCACCACCAGAGGTCAAGCCCGTCGTTCGTCGACGGCATGACTCGTCGAGCCACCGGGAGCCGCCGACCAGCCGATCTACTCGCCGCCGAGTCGCCAGATTCCGCCGTCACTTCGAAACTCGCCGAGTTCGTCGAAGCCATTCGCCGCAGCATCTCGTCGACGTGGATCGACGTCTCCGCCGGGCTGGTAAGCTTCTTATCGATCTCTCGACCTCTTGCTGGGCTCTTTTTCTTGTTTTCTTCGATTTAGGGTTGTAGCTTGGGGGATTTTTGACTAGGGTTTCTTTTTGGAGAAGAACCTAGATCTAGGGTTTCGACTGCCTAGAACTAGGGTTTCTCGCCGGAGAAGAAGGTGGGGTCGGCCAGAAGAAGAATAACCTAGAAGCTAGGGTTCACTTTGGACTAGGTTGAAGAAGAGCTCGGATTTGTTAGGGTTACAGTGAGGAAGAAGCTAGGGATGGGGCTAGTCGGCCGGAGTTGGGAAAAACTTAGGGTTAGGATTTTCTAGCCAGGGAAGATGGGGAAGGAGACGAGTGAGGGTGAGTAAGAGTGGGAGACTGGTTCGAAGGAGAAGGACAGGGTTGGTTCTGGTCGGTTGAAGAGGAGCACGGCTAGGGCTTCGGCCATGGAAGTTTTAGGGTTTCGGTTTTCCGGCCAGAGGAGGAAGACGGAGACGAAGGACTTTGGGTTAGGGTTTCGAGCTAGGCTAGACGGAACGGAGGAGGAAGACGAAGTGTGGGGGAAGAGACCGAGTTTCTCTCGCCGGAGCAGACGGAGAAGACGAAGGGGCAGACTTCGGCTGTCTGGAAAATTCTTTAGAATGGCTAAGGAGAGAGAAAGTCACCGGGATTATATGATAAGGGTTGGGTCGGGTCTTGGGCCATAGAGTATTGGCTGAGCTGTGGGCCAGTAAGGTCGGGTTATTTAAACTGTTAAATTTTTGTTAACGTTAGCAGTGGAAGTAAGTACAGTGGGCTGGGAAAATGGCAGGGCCATTGGGCTTTAGTCCATTTGTTAATAATTATTTAATTCAGTTGTATAAATGATTTAGTAACAGGCCAGGCCGAGTTTAGACTGGGCTAGTTTAGTTGGGTTCAATATATGGATTAATAGTTTGCAGCCTTATTATTAATTGTTAATAACCTTAGTAATGTTTTAGTAAATTACTTTACAAAAAAATGTTTTCCTAATAAATATATATATTTAGCCCTTGTCAAATAAATGATTTTTCTATGGTTATATCCTTCTAAAAATAGTTATCTTGTTAGCATTAATGAATTAGTATTTATTCAAGTTAAAATAAATATTTGGTTTAATTTTGTTAATATTAATTACTAAAATATTTCTAACAAGTGTCCTATTATTTGCTAAAATGATTTCTTTATTAGATATAGCTTAAAGAATTATTTTGATAGGCTACGCTATATAGTTTCAAAAGCAGTATTAGCTTTTCTTGCCTATAATTATTATTAGTTAATATTGAATATTATTAATTGTTTTCTTTTAATTACTAATTGATAAATTAATAATTTCTTATAAAAAGTATTTTGTGACTTAAACTATTTTAAGGGTTATTAAACTATTTTCATAGTAAATAGTTAGATATTGGTTAGAAAGATATTAGATAGTTATTGTCATTATTCAAACCCTAATAAATTGTACAAAAATATTACCAGGTGATCATTTGCAACCATGCAGTACTACTCTCGTGCAACCAAACCGAGGCAAGTACACTGACTTGACTTGTACCTTGTTTTCTGTCTTACCTTCATGTGCCATGTTCTCATATCGGACACGAGATACACACGATTGTCTTATACCATTGTTCATTGCTTGTGCGTCATTGTTATTGCGGGATTGGAAGAAATATTAGCTTTTGTGTGACCACACCCAACATAGGTAATTGTGGATAGCCTAATCGTACACGTCACGTACGATGAAGCCGTACCTTGTAGAATTGACTCATTGACTCATTGCCTCATTGATTGATTGCTCCTAAGCCGGTCACACATTAGTTTTAATATTTCAAAATTGTCACAATTGCATATTGATTGTCGTGATTCATTGCCTTGTATATTGATAGCCGTGTTCATTGTCTAGCATATTGATTGTCGTCCATTGCCTGCAGTTTTACATTTCATTTCTGGTACCGCAGTTTCACTTTCATGTTCTAGTATTCTGGTATTCTAGTTTCACCTTGTACTCTGGATTACAGATTACATTGTATATTGTCTGGTCAGGGTTGTACTTTGCTCTTTTCCTGACAGGATCGTTGCAGGTGAGTGGGAGATTACATGGAGCTGGTGATTGCTTGGATATTGCAGCTTTTATTTTAGTTTATTTTTCTGGAGATTGTATTGTAGATATTTATTATTGTATATTATTTCATTTGACCGGATTTGTCTCCGGCTGATTTTGTACTAAACACTTGATGGATATTGGTGATTTTCTGGGAACGTTATAAAAGCTGTGTTGTTTACATTACATTGTGACTTGGAGTTTTCCTTAGTATTGTACAGCTTACTTCGTCGTGTCCATCGACGAAGGCTGGGCGTGTCCGACTCGTATTCGATTATTCGGGAGCGGGTCGTAATATATGTGCCGCCAATCAAGGCATGGAGGGGTTTCCGGGCCTCGTTTCCTGCGGAGGAGATAGAAAAGGTGACAGCATACTGGAAGAACACTTTGGTTTTGTACGTCCTAGGCAACAAGCCGTTCTACGGACAGATCCGGGGTTATGCTGCGCGAGTCTGGCAGCCTAAGGGGAGTATGGAGTTCTTTGCCCGCGAGAACGGCTTCTATTATGTGAAGTTCGGGCTTGCGGAGGATGTCGCTAGGATCCTCTAGGACGGTCCCTGGACGTTCGACGGCAGACTTATCATTCTAAAGGAATGGACCCCGGAGCTTCGATGTGAGAGGAAAGTTCTGAATGCCATACCTGTATGGATTCACTTTCCTGAGTTCCCTGTCCGGTTCTGGAGTATACCATTGCTGATGCGTCTGACGAGTTTGGTGGGCACCCCGATCAAGGCGGATGAAGCTACGGCCTTCCGGTCCAGGTTGATGTACGCCAGGATTTTTGTGGAGATTCGGGCTGGGGGGAGCTACCGAAGGTGGTGGAATATGAGATCCCTTCAGGAGAGGTGCTTACACAGAGGGTGGAATATGAATGGGTCCCACCTACCTGTTCACGCTGTTCCTGCTTTGGGCATCTGGCCAGTGCTTGTACGGCGGAAGGTCCTCAGGTGGAGCCTACTACTGTCCTGAGGGAGGCTCCAGACTCTCACAGTAACATGGATTACCGAGTTGACAGTGGTGAGGTCTTGGCGGGAGAGGATACCCGCCCAGCGAGTGATGGTGGGATGAGCCTCATTGTCTCTACCCAGCTTGCATCCATGAGTAGGGCGTTGACCACTTGCCCGGGGCAGAGTAGTATAGTTACCAGAGGCATGGTGGCGTTGGGGATCGAGGAGCGAGGTGGTGGCGGATCGGCTGAGGGGCAGGTTTACTGTAGGAAGAGACGTGTTGTAGGGCCGCTGAGTGATGGTCCCTCTAGGGAGGGGGGGCATCCTACTGACAGAGGGGAGGAGGTGTGCGTGGACAATCCTGCCTGGGCCTTGGTGCTCTCTCAGACCGTTCCCCAGCAGGCCATTCCGACTGGGATGGAGGAGGATCTAATAGCGACGGATGTGGCACACCCTCCCAGGTGCCAATCCGGGTGTTTCCAGGGGACCCAACCTCATTAATTAATGGCTATTATTGCCTGGAATGTGAGGGGGACGTGTTCGATAGGGAGGTGGAGAGAGATTTGTGGGGTGCTTAACAGAGAGAAATGTGACATCTCTGTTCTATTAGAAACCAAGATCAAAGGTGATAAGACTCTTGTTCGGCGGATCCCATCCCATTGGGCCCAACTGCACAACCTGGATCTGTGTGACATGGCCAGAATCTGGGTAAGGTGGAACTCGAAGAGCTGGGATGGAGATTTGATTTTGATGACGGAGCAGTTGATTGCCATCTCCTTCTCGAACAAGGGCGGATTTCGGTTCCTTCTGGGGGCGGTCTACGGCCACAACGACAGACGGAGAAGGGAGTCCCTGTGGAGCGATATCTCCCGTGTCGCAGTCGCAGCAGATTCGTCGACTCTTCCTCTTCTTATGATCGGCGACTTCAATACCCTTCTGCACCGAGGGGAGAAGGTGGGCGGTCGGCCAGTTCCAGACTCTATCCTTTATGATTTTCAGAGATGCCTTCTCTAGGCGGGGCTCCAGGGATTGTCTCGCTCTGGGTTCATCTGGACTTGGCATAACAAAGCAGTTCGGAACATGGTTGCGTGTCAGCTTGATCGAGCTCTGGGCAATGGGGAATGGTTCCGGCATTTTCCAAACACTTCGACGGAGGGCCTGGCGGCTGGGACGAGCGATCATTCCCCCATCCGGGTTGGTTTCACTTCTCGGTCTCCGGAGAAGTCCCGCCCGTTCAGGTACAACAACAGTTGGTATCTCTCGGAGGGCTATCTGGAGGCGGTCTCAGAGGGGCTTACTAGCGGTCAGGAGGGGACGGCTCAGTTCCGCTTAGTTCGTCGTCTCAAGGCCACGAAGCAGGTTCTTCGGAGTTGGGTGAAGGGGTTGCCTAAGACTTCCTTAGAAGATAAGGAGGTGGAGTTGAGGGCTATCCAGCAAGACATGCAAGCTGACATGCTCAATGGGGACCTGGCGGCTAGAGAGAAGGAGCTGATCGAAGAAGTCAACATCTTGCGGCTGCAGAAGGAGATTAGCACGGCTCAGCGGACCAAATGCTCCTGGCTCAAGGACGGCGACCGGTGCTCCAAGTTCTTCTATGATGTCATCCGGACCAGGCAGCATAGGAATCACATCCACCAGCTTCTGGATGTGGATGGCAAGCTTGTGGGGGAGCCGGCTGCGATTCAGGGCGAGGCGGTCAGGTACTATACTGAGTTATATTTCCAGACTGACTACCTGTCTGTGTTCCCAGAGATAGTTACAAAGAGACTGGTGACTCCGTATGAGAATAGCATTCTCCTTGCTCCTGTGACATTGGAGGAGGTGGAAGCTATTGTCAAGAAGGCGGATCCCAACAAGGCTCCCGGTCCGGATGGATTTAACAGTGGGTTCTACAAACGCCATTGGGACACTCTGAAGCACAAGGTCTTGGAGGTAGTATCAAGAGTTCTTCACCAAAGGGAAGCTGCTGAAAGAGCTGAACCACACCTTCCTGACCTTGGTGCCAAAGAAGGAGGGAGCGCCAGCGCTGGCGGACTTCAGACCTATTGCATGCTGTAATTATCTTTATAAGATAATTACGCACCTTATGTGCCGGCGGATGGAGGGGATCATGCAGGACTTGGTATCCCCGAACCAGGCTGCGTTTATCAAGGGGAGGTCGATTGCTGAACACAGCCTCCTGGCTCATGAGATGGTGCGGGACTTTAGTAAACCCGGAGGGGAGAAGGCATGCGTGATACTGGACCTGCGGAAGGCCTATGACTTGGTCAATCGAGACTTCCTTTGCCATCTGATGTCAGCCATGGGTTTTGGGGACCACTGGGTTGCACTGATCCAGGAGTGCATCACGTCCCTCACTTTCTCTGTACTTATTCAGGGTATTCCTTATGGGTATTTCCAGAGCAATCGTGGACTTCGGCAAGGGGATCCCCTGTCTCCTTACCTGTTCACGCTTGTTATGAAATACTTCACATGCCTGATGGACCTGGCAGTGTACCGAGGGAGACTGGTCCCATTGTACCGGAGGGTGGATCCCCCAGTTACCCACCTCATATATGCTGATGATCTCTTGATGTTCATCCAGCCATCGATGGAGGGTATGCAGACACTTGCAGAGATTATGGGAGAGTTGCATTCCTTCTCGGGCCTCCAGTTGAACAGGAAGAAGAGCCGGGTGTACTTTAGTTCTCTATGTCCCCAGAAGGAGGAGCGGGCTGACGTGCTGGGTATCGAGAGGAGCGATCTTCCGGTGCGCTACTTAGGAGTACCCCTCACGGTCAATTATGCGCGGGATCAGGACTGCCATAGTTTGGTGGAGTATGTCCAGAGGAGAGTGGAAGGTTGGCAAGCCGCTGGATTGTCATTTGGAGGACGCATCGAGCTGGTCAGATCGGTGATTACGGCTGTAGCTCATTTCTGGCTGCAATCCATCCTCCTTCCTATTGCCACTATTAGGAAAGTGGATCGGATTTGTGCAGATTTCATTTGGCAGGGGGGGTTTGCATGCGATCTCCTTGGAGCAGCTCTGTCGACCCAGGAAGGAGGGAGGTGTGGGGCTTCGGCCGTTGCTGGAGATTAGGGAGGCCTCCGCGCTTAAGCTGGCTTGGAGGTTCATCAATGGGGGATCTCTCTGGGCTGACTGGATGCATAGCAGATACGTGAAGCAGGACAACTTTTGGACGTGTGCTACAGACAACAATCACTCAGTCACGTTCAAGACTGTCCTGAGGCACAGGGGGTTCTTAAATCTGCTATCAGGAAGGTCATGAAGGATGGGTCTGGAACAGACCTTTGGCGGGATCCTTGGATAGATCGACGCTCGCTATTGGACATCAGGGGGGTCCAGACACATCAGGAGGACAGGCGGGACCTGTCGTGCAGTCGGATCATTCGTGACGGGGAGTGGAGGCCGGAGTTGTATCGGTTTACCGGGGAGTTGAGTGGGATCATCAGTTCTATTGCCATTAATCCGGCTTTACCTGCAGATCGGTGGATTTGGGAGCCGGCAGGAGCTACTACGGGTACTGGGGAGTTCCAATTCCGGAGCTGCTACAACCTCATCCGGCGCACTTTTTCTCATAGTGCTGACTATGATTTTGTATGGTGCAAAGGTCTGGCCAGGAAGATGCAGTTGTGTCTTTACAAGCTGCTACTGGGTCGGCTTTTGACTAGGGATCGTTTGAGTTCATTCGGAGTGCCAGTCCCAGATCCCAAGTGTGTGCTTTGTAGTCTGGGGCAAGAATCTATAAGACACATCTTCTTCGAGTGTGGCTTGACTTGGCAGATTTGGAAGGAGCAGAGTAGAGTGTTGGGAGGATGCGACTCCGGGAAGGGTATTAGGGACGTCATCACGGTGATCCGGGATAGTAGAGGTCGAGGAGAGGACTGGTTCCGGACTGCCAGAGTCCGTCTGGCTGCCTCAGTTTGACATGTCTGGCGGGAGCGAAACCGTCGGATATTTGAGGGACTGGTTACCCCCCCTGTGGGCATTCTCCATAACATCGAATTTGATGTAAATGCTATGGGGACCGGATGAGTGGGAGTCCCACTCTGATTGTATGTTGTACGATTATTGCTTTGCTTTGGAATAAAATTTACCTTTTTCCAAGAAGTTATATATCTTCTTATTTAAGATTAGGGAGTCAAGAAGTTATAAGCTTAGTGGGATGAGGACAGTTGGTACATATTCTTCATTTAATTGTATTTGTAAAATTTCATGCTCAAACATGTTAACTTTTTTTCTCGCAGATCATCCAGAATTGTACAAGAATGAAGGCAGACAAGGTAACGAAACTGGAGAGAAAGCAACAGAAAGCAACAACTCAGATATTGCAAGGCGGAGGCAGGCTGCGACAGATGAAGCTCATGCTTGAGCGTTTCAGTAAACGAGAACGAAATCGTGTTATGCGCAGATAGCATTAGATGTAAGTGCATAGCACACTTTTATCATCATGAGACCAACCTTGATAGCTTTTTTGTAGCCTTGGATATCCCTATGCGGTTTTGGAAGTGCATATTGTTATTGCATGAAAGAAGTCATTGCGAGTTCATGGACATAACATCTCTTTTACTTTTAACACAACCTCTTATTATGACTTTCACTTATATTAATGAGTACATTGTCCATCCATTATAAGATTTGCGATTTTCTTTCTGATTATATCTGTACTCTCTTAAACTAGAAAGCTTCTAGATAAAGAGGTCAGATGAGAAATTTTGGTATACGCGGTCTCATTAAATGCCTATAGCACAAAGAACCAAACATTCAGTTAGAAAGACCATGCTCATATAGATTTATGTTTGACTTCCATGTGTTGTCAGAGTATAGTGCATGTGTGATTTCCTCCTTGCTAATAGGAATAATCTTCTCCTTTCCACTAATGACAACTTGAATCAAACACAAGTCCAAAATAGTATCCCTTTTTTCAAGCCATTGACGTTCTGGATCATGCAGGTTGAATTAGTGTCTCTCTTCTCTTGCAATGACTTATGTAGGAAAAAGCTTGGTCTATTCTTGTATGTATACTACACACCCTAACTTAATTTGCAATATAAAATATCATATTCTTGTGTTTGCAGTCACTTTGCACTTTGGAATATCATGTTTGTACTAAAAAGATTGTCATGGCATAAAGCAGAATTGAAAAATGATTATAGTTTGCCTTTTTGGCCTAGGCCAGGATATTGGATATATGGCCTTAATTTGGTGTCCTGGACAGAACTTCTAGTTCTTTAATCTTAAGGTCCGTATGTTAAGCACCTCTCTTTTGGACGTACCTTACCCATCTCTTGGTGGTTTCAAAGAATAGGCTGTTAGCCTGTTACAAGTTTACCATATATTTGCGTGGTATATAAACTAGAATTACACCACTCGTTATGTTCCATATAAGACCTTTGCACTAGGTAAAAATCATCTTGACACATGCAAAAGCATAATTCTGCTAGTTCAATTATTCCTTGCCTTCACTTTACTAACTTAATTTTGTTTAATTCTTTGTGGGGACTATCTGAACTATGGTCTATTGGGTTTCCACTCCTGATCTTATTCTTATAAAAAGCTAGCCTACTTGAGATGCTCTGATTTCTTATCTTGAATTTGTTCTCCTTCAAATCAGTGTTAGCTCTCTAAAAGGCAGCATCTGATTTGTTCTTCAAAAATATTACAAACCTATGTAGTACTTGTATGCTTCCTTTTCAAGAAAAATAGTGCAAATTAAGTTTGAGAATGAAAAGGAGGTAAAATAGAATATGGTAAAACACATCAAGCTTTGATTTAGTTCATCTTTGTAGACTGTTTATGCGAAGCTAATACTGATTGGTGCACAGAAAACTGCACGACGAACATTTGTCAACCCTGCGTACCAGGTTTGCTTGCTCGGTCATGCAGAAGGACACTTACTACCTCAGTAAGTTGTTATTCTTAGTAAATTTGTGAGAACAATTTCCAATTTGGGCCAAATTATAGTTTGGTATTGGCATCAGCTATCTGATTCTTATCCCAAGCACACTTTGGTGCTTAAAGCAATATTCTGTTTCCAATTTACTTCCACTAGAGAAGAATAGAGACCAACTTAATAATAATGGCCCACCATGACTTCCAAAAGAATATATTCTCTTTCTTATATACCATGGTATGTTGGTAACTTGAAAACTCCATACCAGCCATGCTCACCAAGTTTCTCGTCCTATCGAGAACCCTTCGTTTGAACCTGAAGACTGCCTTTCACAATCAAGTTTTTGTTGCATTCTCAATCTCCTGTGTCTTTCTTCTCTGTTTGCTGTGCCCTTTGATTTTAAGACTCCTTATCTACTTCTTTCCTCTCTTATTTTCAACTGCAGCATGTTTCATTGTAGTTTACTTGTTTGTAACATCAGAAAGACGAGAAGCAAGGGAGGTGTTTCTTGTCTACGGAGGAAAGAGTGGACGGGGAATGTGTCAAGTTTATGATGAAGTGAACAGCAGCGGATATGATCATCACACCGAAGCTTGCTGTTTCCTGCTGAAGTCGAACGGTGAACATCCTGAGAATGGGTGGGAAAAAGAAGACGGGGAGAGGGCAATATTTGCTGGGAAGTTGGATGTGGGGATGGGTAGTGCCGGCTTCTTTGACGAGGACGTGACCTCGTGCGAGGTAGATAGGCTGGCTGAAGGCGCGTGGAATTGCTACTTTGGAAGGAACTCGACATGGCACTACATGGGGAGTGTGTAAAGGAAATGTAAGCACAGATTTTTCATTTTTGTTTCCCTTTTGTTAACATGTTGTTTCTTTGATATTCGGAAGTCAGAAACTGATATCAGTTCTATTCGCTTTCTCACCTTACTCTTATTGGCAAGAATTTTTCTGTTGATGAGATTTGGTTTGGATTCAGCATGCTGTCTATTCTATCATGGTCTGTGTTATTTGGGATGGCTCTGATGTGTCATATTTATACTATAAATGCCTGCACGAGCATACTAATGTCTCTGTACGATTTCATTGGAATCAACTGTTTCTCTTTTTCTTTTATTGCATGAATGAAGTGGTTATATCAAGTTCATCAATATAAAGAATTGCAGAAATTCGAGTCAATTTGCTCTGTTCCACATCCAGTGCAACAAATTTTGTATGCATATAACAATGAGAAGATAAATTGTTGCCCCTTGATTGTCATTAGTAAATATTTGTATTAATCCCTGTGTTTATTAATTTTTTTAACCTATTTCGGATGACAGTTTAATTTGGATTATAATTGACGATGAGAAGTGTTCTAATGTATTTCTTAAAGAAAAGTTATGTTTCAAGTCCTAAACCTTGGCCGGACGATTTGTGTTATGCATATATTTGGAATCAACTTTTGCCAAAAGCAATCTTTGTGCAAAGAGGCTACTTTAACTTATTTATGCGCATACAGTATGCTTAATATTTTTTTAGTACGTATTCATCATCGCGAATAGAAAAATGTAATCAAATCCACGGAATTGACTCAAATAGGCTATTTTTACCTATATGTGTGATTGAAACTTTGTCCAGTCTAATTTAAAAAAACTCTGCTGTGATGCTTCAGTATAGTAAATGAGTAATAGCATCTATGACCATAGATTATGGCTCATCTTATGTTGCACAATACACACGGATAATGCTAGAGATGTGATACGAAATTAGTCGAGTAAGACCGCCAAAATTATGACAGTCTGTAACGAATCAAAATTGCCAAAATTTGATGCTCCCTAACAATCAGTGTTGTGTTTTTAGTAAAGACCTTAATGTGGAAGGTTGGGAGTTTATCTACCATACATTTTTAGGCTAATTATAAGGGCACTCTAACTTTTGCATAGGACTAGTCCAATTTTTTCAGGATTAGGATTAGGGTTAGGGTTCCTCCTCTCCCTCCTCCTCCTCTTCTGCCTCCTCCTCCCCCCTCCTCGTCCTCCTCCTCTTCTGCCTCCTCCTCCCCCGCCTCCCCCTCCCCCGCCTCCGCCTCCCCCGCCTCCCACTCCCGTTCCAGAGTTCGATCGCGCCCTCGTGTCCCTCGTCGGCGTCTGCTCCCCCGCGTCTCTGCGGGCGTCCTCGCACCCGTTGTCACTCACATTTTCCGTTATACGTATTTTCATTATACGTGTACGGATTTCTGATATTTGTTAGGTGGATCGTAGTTAGACTTGTCTTGCTTAGCTTAG
The DNA here is from genome assembly GCA_029216955.1 of Iris pallida. Classification (NCBI taxonomy): domain Eukaryota; kingdom Viridiplantae; phylum Streptophyta; class Magnoliopsida; order Asparagales; family Iridaceae; genus Iris; species Iris pallida. Next base: position 29,468 of record JANAVB010039404.1, on the reverse strand, counting down.
TCTTGGTTTAATCTTGACCTGGATTATTTTGGGTTGGTTCAACATGTTGGCTTGGTTTGGTTTGAGATGGTTTGGGCTTAATATATAAGTCAACCCCTCTCTCTCTCTCCTCCATTTATTTCTCATAACTTCTCCACCTTCTTCATTTACTCCTCTCCACCTATACCCAAGAGCCCTAGGCAAATGCAACTTGCTTCATGATGGATCTCAAATTTTATTGTTCCATTCTCTTCTTTACATGATTATAAGCCTCTTTGGAACTTAGAGTTTTTAATTTTTATGGGTGGATTCTTGCAGATCTAAGTTTGATGCATTTTCGTTTTGTTTTTGTTTTAATCTATCAAACTTGCTTGTTTTCAAAAACTAGTTATTCCATGTTGTAGAGAATTTCGTTCTACCCCATTTTGACATTTGAAAGTCCTGATTTGGAGTTATTTTGACCGAGTTATGGTCATTTGAAGTTCATGAGTTCAATCAAGCATTTTATGCTGGTTGGAGAAAATGAACAGTGTGCGCGCGCGCTTTTTAGCACCGCGTCATCTAGGTTGTGCGCAACCTGGCACTGCCGCAACCTAGCTTGGTACAACCTAGCTTGGCACAACCTGGCTTGGCGCACTCTTGATAAGTAACAAGTAAACTTGATATGACATGTATAATTTTGATAGTGGCCCGTCGAGGCGCACTCCTGACAAGCAATCTTGACAAGTAACAAGTAACCTGACATGATATGATAATCTTGAACGCTGTTGTGACAGCCACCTTGACTTGCTAAGTAACTCTTGTCTTGACACCGTGGTTGATTTTCTTGATTGTGCATGTATAAGCTACTTGTCTCGTCTTGCATCATGTATAGGATACGAATTCTTGGTTACCACGGTCAGGGATTCATAATGAATCTGACTAGGTTAATGACTAGATTGATCAAGTAGTTCATATAGAGAGATTTTTCAGTTACAGGCGATCCCGTTATCCCAGCCACACCAGAAGGACTTGTAGCCTGCCGACGAGTAGGGCACATTTTCAGCTCACTATCATGTGGGGCACTTCTTGAAAACATAAGTACTGAAAGTACACCAGTGAGCTTGATAACTCTTGTAACTCTAATAAATCTCCTCGCCTGGATAACCTAGATAGCTGCAGGACTTGTGACTGCGGGAACATCTCATTGCATCTTGCTAGTAACTAGGCTTGTGATAACCCTAGTTAGTTAAATTATCAAACCGTACTCTTTGATTGGCCGTGAATGATAGATGCAGTCCAGTCTAGTCTTGTCTAATCGATGCCAGTCTATGATTACTTCATCGCATGCTTGCTTATGCTTTACTCTTGTCGATAATTGGTTGGAAACTAAGCTCTGTTCAGGTGAAGGGTTACAACCCCGGTCCTTGTTTGGTTTACGGGTTGTAACTTGGCTACCAGAATAGTGTCACGACCCGCACCCGCTTTTCGGATACGAGGCGTGTCCAAGTCCAGTCTACGCCGCAGAATCGACGGTAGAACACTGTCTAATACATAAACAAGTCACGGAATCTAACAAGGCAGTCTAGATCTCATCCACAGAAATATGACACAATCAACTGAATATAGAATAATAATATGTAAAACGAAGTATCAAGCTCATCATGAATCCAGGTCACGTCCGATGGACACAAATCCACTACCAGTAGACGGAATAAAATAGTACATGAAATGAAAATATCTGAGTCAAACTACTAATCATCAAAGTACCCTCGTCTGCAGTGGCACCATGGTCCAATGATGGCTCAAACCCGCTCGCGTGCACCTGGCTCAATACTCGACTAAACCTGAAGAGATCATCAGGTCCTCAGAGGACTAGCAAGATACATAATATACAAGCATTTCTAATAGTTCAACATGCATGAAAGATATCCAGGATATAAACAGGAAAAACTAAACAATCCCGAGACATGAATGTGTGAACAACTACGTATAAATGAACTGCTGGAAAACAAGTAAATAAGAGATCAATAGAATGCCAACCCTCGCCCCGAATGTGGACTCGCAGGTCAGTTTCAAGACAAGTCACTCTTGTCCCGTGTGTGAACTCGCAGGTGCAACGGACAACCCTCGCCCTGTGTGTGGACTCGCAGGTTGTAAACAATCAAAATAATGAAAATAACAGTTCAATCTATAACGTGATCGTCCTACGATACAACTCAAACCAGTACAAGTGAAAAGTAAGTCCGATAAAGCTACAAGGCTAACTGTGAGCAATGATGAAGCACATGTCAGCAATCAACTGAATAATGAAAGCAGATAAGCATGTAGATAAAGTTGTAACGAAAGACAAGGTATACTTGCCTGTGGTCCTGAGCTGCTGGTATGAATCGAGCACGGAGTCAAAAGTCCAAATAACCTATTTTTTTGTGTTAACAGATGCGATATGGAAGTAAGGACAATTCTATATATCTCTTCTTTTAGTCTCATAAGCACCCTTTACACACTTGGCTACCTACCACAGTCTCTACCAGTACTACCCTTTACTGCTATTTACCTATTTTAAACTTGTCACGACCCGCACACGCTTTTCGGATACGAGACATTTTCAAGTCCAGCCTACGTCGCAGTGTTGGCGGTAGAACGCTGTCTAGTACATAAATAAGTCACAGAATCTAACAAGGCAGTCTAGATCTCATCCACAGAAATATGACACAGTCAACTGAATATAGAATGATAATATATAAAATGAAGTATCAAGCTCATCATGAATCCTGGTCACGTCCGGTGGACACAAATCCACTACCAGTAGACGGAATAAAATAGTACATGAAATGGAAATAACTGAGTCAAACCACTAATCATCAAAGTACCCTCGTCTGCAGTGGCACCGTGGTCCAATGATAGCTCAAACCTGCTCACGTGCACCTGGCTCAATACTCAGCTAAACCTGAAGAGATCATCAGGTCCTCGGAGGACTAGCAAGATACATAATATACAAGCCTTTCTAACAGTTTAACATGCATGAAAGAAATCCAGGATATAGACAGGAAAAACTAAACAATTGCGAGACATGAATGTATGAACAACTACGTATAAATGAACTGCTGAAAAACAAGTAAACAAGAGATCAATGGAATGCCAACCCTCGCCCCGAATGTGGACTCGCAGGTCAGTTTTAAGATAAGTCACCCTCGCCCCGTGTGTGGACTCGCAGGTGCAACGGACAACCCTCGCCCCGTGTGTGGACTCGCAGGTTGTAAACAATCAAAATAAAAAAAATAGCAGTTCAATCGATAACGTGATCGTCCTACGATACAATTCAAACCAGTACAAGTGAAAAGCAAGTCCGATAAAGCTACAAGGCTAACTGTGAGCAATGATGAAGCACATGTCAGCAATCAACTGAATAAGGAAAGCAGATAAGCATGTAGATAAAGCTGTAACGAAAGGCAATGTATACTTGCCTGTAGTCCTGCATTGCTGGCACGGGTCAAATGCTGAGTCAAAACCCAATAAACCTGTTTTATAAGTTTACCATGTCAAAACATAAATTGAAATCAAGAAATAACCTATCTATTTGGTCTTTAGAGTTTATAAGAGTCTTTTAGGGCATGTATATATACCCATATATAAAAATGACAAGGATAACAATAAAATTAATAAAATATAATAATAAAAAAAAATTGGGCCAATGGCTCACAAACCTACCCACCTTAAAATAATTTCGTCCTCGAAATTCAATAATGCAACGCTCTACTAGAATGAATAGTTCTGAACTATTGTTATTCAAAATTCACAAACCATTGCCTACTATAGACTCACCAATAATACTACTACTATAATCTACTATGAACTTCCGTCAGTTCCTCCTTGTGCGGCTGGTAGTGGTGGGGCAGTCGCGTTTCTTTTCGGACAAAATCGAGATATGTGTTGGTTGGAACCATAAGTCCAACACAAACCTAACCATTTGCGGCACTGATCTTGGATGTGGCCTTTCTTCATACAATACTGGCAGGTAGGAACGTCTTGCACTTGATATGGGGCTGCTTGTGGCTGCTGTTGATACTGTTGTGCTGCGGTCTTCTCTGGAACATTGGGTCGCTTTTCCGTTCTCGATTGGCTGCTGCCTCCTCCATGTGCATCTCTGTCTCTCTTTCGCTTATGCTTTAATTCTGTCTCTACCGCTGCTGCCTTCTCCTTGTGCTTATGCTTTACTCTTGTCGATAATTGGTTGGAAACTAAGCTTTGTTCAGATGAAGGGTTACAACTCCGGTCCTTGTTTGGTTTACGCGTTGTAACTTGGCTACCGGAATAGTCCCTTAGTTGTCTTATCGTTTATCAACTTGTTTTCTCTAACTCACGTCTTTTATTACCATTTATGTTTCCATGTGCTAATATGCTAGTTTTAGTTCTTAAGTCAAGCCTCCCTTGTGGCACTTGCTCTTTCTGGGGTCTGATCCAGCTGGTTTTGTATTGTCAGATTTCGGAGTAGGACTCGAGGATCCTCCAGCCTTCCAGCCAGATGGTGACCACTAGGCGCAACCCTGGCAACGAGTGGGTTCTTATTTTGCTCTCCCACTCTCTTGTAAAAACATTCTTTTGAGGCGTTTAGCCGCTGAGCAAGTGTTAGCTTGTTTGCAACTTTACTTACTGTCTTCCTGCGGGCTGTAACATGATTGACAAATCCTTGGGTTGATCATGTATGACTGAAACTCTTGCTAGTCTTCACATTTTGTATGACTAGCTTCATGATCATCTGAATATGTAATGTTTGGGACGCCTTACTTTGTATGTCTGATGATCTAACATCTTGTAACATTTACTTACTTGCTTGAGATTGAGACACTAGGCTTGTTCAGGACCATAAGAGACTGTTGGCTTGTAGATAAACCCTCATGCATCTAGACAGCCGTGACTGTATATCGAGGTAGATTATACTTCAATGTACGTAGCTGGTTGTGTCTGTCCCCCGCTCTCCACAGTAAAAGTTTCACTCTAATGGACCGTCCCCTAATAAGGGCTAGCCCCAAGCGAAAATTTGGGTGCCCTTAGAATTAGCCTTTTTATACATTTTCTCGAAAAAAGGAGGTCATTGTTTGTTTTTGGTTTTTGAAAAAAAATTAAGAAAAAGAAAAAAATAGATAGAAAATAAAAGAATATATATATATATATATATATATATATATATGTATGTGTGTGTGTGTGTGAAAATTCTTCAATACATTCCATGTAAAAACAAATAAAAAACAAACTATATATATATATATATATATATATATGGCACAGGGTCTCCCCACGCGATTTTGGGGCTCTGGCGTGCTCCTCCCCTTCGGCCGGGCTGGCGGCGGCAGCTTCGTCGTCGCTACCGACACTCCCTCCCCACAGGACCCCTTCCCTCATCCCCCCACCCCCATGCCCCGTCCACCCCCCACCCTTGCACGACCACCACTTAACGCCCATAACCCCACATTGCACTCTCAGAATAGGCCATGCCCACCTCCTCCATCTCCTCCTTTTCCTTCCGCAGACACTTCCCTTAGCTCCGCTACCAACACTCCCTCCATCACCTCCACTTCCATTCCTCTCCCCCCCCCATTCATCCACCACCACCACCATCACAACCTCCTCCTTCCCCTTCCCCAACCACCCCCCGCCGCTGCTCCTCCACCCCCCTTCACCACTCCACTCCTCGCTCACACCACACCCTCAACCCCAGGAGCTCTGAGGCCCCCCTCACCCTCCTCCTTTACAGCGACGATCATTGGCCGCAGTAAGCCAGCTTCGTTCCCTACCCTCCCCCTCACTTTTCCCTTCCCCTCTGGGACGATTCGAAGAGGCTCCGTCAATCCAGTTCGCAGCGGAGGATGTCGCCGCTATGGCGGAGCCCCTCCGGTACGCGCTCATCAGGAAGTTATCTCATCATCGTTCGCTGCTCTCGGCCATTAGACTGCACTTCGATTCCTTGGGGCTATCGGGTGCAGTTTCGGTGGGAGTGACCGATACAAAGCACTTGCTCATCAGGACGCTTCTTGAACCGGACTTCCTCCGCCTTTGAACGCAACACTTCTGGAAGATCGCCGAGGGCACCATGAGAGTGTTCAAATGGACCCCGAATTTTCTACCTCACCGAGAATCGCCGTTTGCAACTGTTTGGCTCTCCCTACCAGCCCTTCCCCTTCATATCTTCGCCAAATCGACCATTTTTGCCATCGCAAAGTGCATTGGCCACCCTCTGACGATTAACAAAGCAACGACAGAGTTTATTCGCCCGAGTAGAGCAAGAGTTTGTGTTGAGTTGGATGTGAGCAAAGCTCTCCCAACTCAGAATCACCATTCCAGGAAGTGAAGATTTCTGGCAAGATGTGGTTTACAAAGACCTCCCCGACTATTGCGACCTCTGCCTGCATCTAGGACACACTGAAGCTAAATGCAGGACTCACAAACCTGTCAGGATTGACACCCCTGCTTCAGCCACCACCCTTCCCACGGCGGAGCATTCGGAACTTACTTTTCTCGCGGCCGGAGCGAAGCGCAGGCGGCGCAGGAAGCACAACAACTCGCATATCACACTCCCTCTCCCTACTCCCTATCCTAAAGCCCCTCCCCCTGCTATTAGAGCCAACGCTCCTGATACACATCTTAACACACTTCTCTGTCAACATTTGAATGCGATATCAAATCCAGGGAGCCCCCCTCCTCCTCCTCCCCCACAGCGAGAAATCCATCACCCCCTAACCTCTCCTCCATCAGTGCCCCCCCAACCCCCCCTCCACCTAAACATCAGCCACTCGCCTACAAGCCCCCCTACCCCCAGCAGGCGACCTAAGCATTGTCCCCTACCTGCCCCTAACAGCGCACCCTGTCGAGAAGTTATCGTATCTGACCAGAGCATCCTAACGATGGCCACAACAGATGGGGAAGGGTCGATTACTTCAGACGCACTGTTCAATCTAGGCCACAACACGGTTGCTAGGCTGCAGCAAGCTCTGGATGCAGGCTTCCATCCATCCAACTTCCAACTCGACACTCTTGCTGAGGCAGAGGGTGTCGGATACTTACACCCAGAAGATGGCACAGTGGAAGAACAGAGCAACAAGCCCAGCGGCCCTAGCGTGCCCCCTCCCCTATCTCTGCTGCTCCTAACCAACAAAAAGCACCTTCGCCAATCCTACCGCCAACCGGCAGAAGCTACTCCCATGACAACATGATCGGCATCTAAAGCCAATAGCGCCCAACACCCCAAACCCACCAATGTGTAACATCATCACGTGGAACGTTCGGGATCTAGGCAACAAACCCACTATGAGAAGAATAAAAGCTCTCAGAAAATTGCATAAAATCGAACCAAAGATCCTCGCTAAGAGGATTAAGAACATTCAACTCCAGCTAGGCTACACTTCCGCGATTGCAGGCTGCAATGATATTTGGATCCTCTACTCTAACATCGTACGTATCAGTATCATCGAAGACACGAAACAAGCTTTCTCCTGCTGGGTGGAACTATAACTACCACTTTTCTAAATGAGGATAATTTTAAACTTTTATAAATTTGATCATTAAATAATAGGATTTAAATCATGTTAATGATTTATGGTAAATTTTGATTATTTTAATACTATTTAATTTAGTGTATTGTGACTTTGGCCTTTTACTAGTGTAACCTTAGAGCTACTTAGTCTAGAGACTAACCATGACCATAGAGACCTAACACATGCGATTAGATTAGCTAATTACCACTTTTTAGGTTAAGGATATTTTAATCATTTGTGACATTTGAATTATTTTGAATTATAGTAATTAATAATGTGCTAATTAAAATATTAGGCCTTAACCTAGAATTGACCTAATCTAGATATTGATCATGAGCCTAGATATTTGATTAGTAGCTTCTAACTAAATGACAAGGTTAGGAATATCTAGATATTATGTTTAGAGTAGATATTTAGCTTGGAAACCCTAATTTTGCCTTGAGCCTTTACTAGAAAGGCTTGAATTATGCATGTAGAAGGCCTTTAACCTACAATTGAACTTAAACCCTAATCCTAGACTATTGTGGCCGGCCATAGAGGCAAACCCCCCCTCCCCAATATAACATCATGTTAGCACACCTTTGCCTCTTTCCTTACAATTCTAAACTCTAATTTGTGTTCTTCCCCAAATTTATTCCCTTTATCCAAATCAACTCCAAATTGAGCATAATCAATTGCAATACACTCCCTTAGTGTAGAGGAAGCCTCTAGAAGCTAGCTAGCAAGAATTTGGAGTTTATTAACCATTGCAAGTGGAGTGATTTGGTCTCAAGTGCATTTACATTGAGATTCCAACTCTCTATAGGTAATGGCCTCTAAACCTATTAATTTTCTGATTTCTTTTCATAGATGCATTCATTTAGAGTCCACCTAACCCTAGGCCAAGTTTGATTAGAAATCGAATCCATTTGGTATGCGTATCGGAGGAGTATCGGAGTATTGTGTAAAGTGTTCGATAAAATTCCACATAGAAATTCATGTTTAATAATTTTCTAAACTAATTACATAAAATTGTAGCTAATATGGTGTAGATTAATTATTGTGGTGACTGAGTTGATTTTAGGACTGTTTCGTGTCGGTTTTAGGACACGGGGATACGGCACAACACTGTCGTGCACTGTCCTGCTACCACACACCTATATCTAGGTGGACACGACACTAGAGGACACGAGATTTGGTGGACATGTGGGGGCATCAACTGACAGCATGCCCCCAAAATTTTAGGTGAATTAGTTCAATGCTCGAGGAGAAATCGAGCCTGCACTGGTTATGCATTGACACGCACACACACGAGCACACCCACTGATACGCCTCTCATACTCGGACACGACACAAATTGGACACGATGCAGGCACACCTACACACCCCCTATACCCCTTCTACCCACTGACACGAACACATGGCAAGTGGTTCGACACGCAGTGTCCTGGCCGACTCGACACACGCCGCACACCCCCCTGTCTGTGCACAAGTTTGACCCCTCTTTTGACACTGTATTGGGAACAGTTTGGACACCCCCTTGTTGACACACATTCGACACACACACACCCCTTTTGTACCTACTCTCATGTTCACATTGTGTGTGTTCTTGTGTTGGTTTGTGAGTTGAGTGATGTGGTGGTGTCAAGTGTTAGGGTTATGTGAGGTATGTGTCAGTCCAGTTGAGAGTTATGTTAGAGTGTTAGTGTCAGTTAGGTGTTTGTGCATAGGTGAGGAGATGGTGAGGGTTCAGTTAGAGGAGTGACCTGGGTGTGTGTTTCTTGTTGACTGTCCAATTGTGGCAGTAGCATGGATTGAGAGTGTATGTTATATATATCTATAGTAGTGTTATATATTCTTTAAATATATATATGAATATGGGCTTGTGTGTTAGATGAGTCACAATGAGAGGACAAGGTTGCAGTAAATGGAAGGGAGGAGCTCAAGCATTTGGTATCAAGGTTTGGCTTTGAGCCTGGATAGGCCATTGGCCATTTGACCTAAGAGACTTCAGTTGAGTGTCTCTTGACACTCATAATGGAAGTGTTAGTGAAGTGTTTATATTAAGTGGAGTGTGGGATGTCACGCCCCGCTCCCGTAGGAGCGATCTTCCTCGCTAAGGCGTGATGCCGCACGAGCCTAGATTGCGCTCGTGCAAGGTGGGTTCCATAGCGGCCGATTCCAGCGGCTGCGACGGGGTCGTCGCACAGAAGTCCCAAGCAGAGACATTGAATAACAACAGCAGAATTTGAAGCAAAACACAAGTCATTGCAAAACACTCTTTTATTGATATTGGAACAAAGGTTACAATGGGGCACAAGGCCAAGATTACAAGTCTCTCAAGCTCACTCAAGCTCACATTACAAGTTCACTCAGCTCTCTCTCATCTCTTAATACATGTCTTGAGCCAGCGGAAGCTTCGGAAGGCGACGTCCATACATTATGTCCCGTATAAGTCTTGAGTCCACGCGGCCGCACGCTTTGAATCGCCAAGGAACTCCGTACCTCGACGCATCCAAGCGAGCTCCGTGCCACGAACTTCTACCTGTGCCTGCACATGTAAACTATGTGGATGTCAGTACTCAACTGTACTGGTGGAATGAGCTCCTCGCCCACCCATACAAAACCAACACGTTAATTTGCTTTGTGTGTAACATAGTCCCCTTTATGATTGTCTTTTTACTCTTGCCTTAGGATCAGTTTTAGGACCGATGCCTTGGCATACTTGTGTCTAAGGACCATCCCGTGCTTGCACAACGACGTTAACTCATACTTTGCCTTAGACCCTTCTCGTGCCGACAACGTTAACCTATCAAGTCGTGTTTGCCTTACGACTTAAAATCAGAGACGCAACTACTCGTTGAGACTCCATTTCCACGTGACTGTGCTACAAATCCACTCATGCCGTGCCTCGCACTTCAGTGAGACTAAACCACATCGCCGCCTCATGGCCCTTGCTACTTTGATCACCAACTGACTCAATCAAGACTTGTGAACTTAGTGTCACTCGACCAACTTTGCCTTGCGGCGTTTCCTGACTTAAACTCAAGTCGACTCAGTGTCTCGCCGCTTACTAACTTTATCCATACTTGTGTTATGACAGCACGGTCGTGCCTCATATTTTGAGGTCGTGTCCAGAAACTCAACGTAACTTCACCAACTTGCCCTATGGCCCTTCTCGACTTCACTCGCAACAGCTCAAGCCTATCTCATGCAACTCTATGCCAACAACTTTACACTCGATGCCACATCTCGTGCCGAAGCACGTCACCTTCGTTGTAGCCAAAACTTAGGCCCAAATATTATGTCTTTTAACTGCATACACATTCAACTCAACTCAATCCAAAGGCACACACACGGATTGCCGCCCGTACCGACACATCTATATGAATGGTCACTGGCATTAACTAGCCATCGTAGACATAGCCTGGCATTCGGGACCCTTATACCGCAGGTAGCGATCCCCGATGCAAGTCCCCGACCTACCGATTGCCTATTACCCAGCTCGGCTATACCCTGTTTCCTCCTAGGCCGAGTCGGTCCCTTGGTCCTGGGTTGCCGCTCGAAGAAACATCGCCCTTGTCGACAAGTTGTCCATGACCACGCGCCTACGCTAACTTCTAGACTTAACGTAATTGCATGGTCTCATCATCATCACATAGTTCCTTTGCTTTACTTCTTCCACTTTTATACTTCCTTTGCAGAGCCCAAACCAGGGTTGCCTTGGCGACTGAACTACAGTCCCGACATATTTCCTCTCGTCGACTAACCATCACTTAGACTTAACATTCTTTGAACTTAGGGAACGGCTACTGCATAGCCTTCCAACTTAACTTGAACATAACGTGTTTCCTTTAAGTATCGAAAGACCGTGGCTAACTTTCCACTGAACCAACCGTGGCTCGTGCCTTAAACCGACTCGTGTTCTACGCAACGCTATCGCCCAAGTCATACCTCATATGACTGGCCTTGGGATCGTGGGACTATTTAACTTGACAACCGCAGAATGAGCGGGACAGCACCTGGAATGACTTAGGTCGACCGGCATAACTTTGCCTAACTTACTCAAGCCTACAACTTAACCCGAGGGACGAGCAAAGGCTTTGCCAAGCCTTGCGCAGTGGAACCGTGCACGCTTTATCAAGCATTTACGTGGGCGACGCCTATGACTTAGGTAAATTCATAGTTTTGTGTCGAAGACCAACTTTCCTTCTCCCAAGCTACGGAACGAAGGACCGAGTGTCATTTTCAAAGCACGCCGTGCACCAACTCTAAGCCGACCGTTGGACCTTTCCATATTCTATCTCAATTTGACCCGTCGGGATTACTCCCTTTAGCTATGTAGATTCGTCTCTTTTATTATCAATCCTACTTGTGCAAGTTGAAAACATAAGATTTATTATATGAAGGCAAAGATGAGGCAAGTTCACCGAAACTACCCCACCTGAGCGATGCCTTTGAGCAGCCGTTGCAAGGCTAAGTCTGAACGCCGTCGGCGTTTCGATTCCTCCGATTGACTGAGCGGGACGGGGCACTACATCATACACCACTCAGAAAAAGTTTTATCCTCGAAACTAACTGAGTACACTTATCGACTTATCACTTTACGCAACTTTCAAGAACTCTCGCACACACTACGCCTATGCGTTTCCCAAATCCGAGCCACGTTCGTGCTACTATCAATCTTTTCTTTCCATACAATTTCAAAATCCTTGATACTTTTCTATTCCTCAAGTCTCACTTGATTCAACGTATCACTTAGTTGGATCGTGCACATATTCTAAGCGTCTCCAAAATACATACATTTCAGCCAAGCCTCGTGATAGAGAATCCACCATCACCACTCGAGTCGGATCGTGCACATATTCGAGCGTCCCTGATATATGTGCATGTCAACCGAGCTCGCGAGTGGTGCCTCCACAATCCTACCACTTCGCACTCGGACGTCTGCCTAACCGCTAGGCTATGTCTTTCCGTCAGTATTGGAATCATAGTTCCCAAACAACAATATCAACACTGATCCCATCCTAAGGTCAAACCAAATTGATAGTACGGGGTTTTTTATCCAAGCTCGCATCACTCCGATTTCTAAACATCGAGCATCGATTTCCTACGCACATCCCAACGTTCGTCGCACGGGGTCCGAGTCATTCAGTAAAGCAATACTATGACAACTTACGTTCAACCAATTCCACGACATCTCAATATCGCTCGTTCAACGAACCATCTTCGCATAGTCTATCTCTTCGAACACGTTCGACATAATCTGTCTATCAATCCTTCCAAGTCAAACACGCTACGATACAATTCATCGCTAAGCCATAATTCACATTTCATACTCCCTAAGTCATTTATCCCAATTCACGTAATCGATCACAAGGTCGTCCGACTTAACAATATATTGCATCCCGATCTCACGTGAGTCAGATTATCCACGGTGGGCACGAATCACTATGCATGCTCCCGCGAGATAATCATTCTCATCGGGACGTAACTCTTGTTCGAGTCTAGACTAATTCATTCTCGATGCGCAGATTGGACCTACTCAATCCTCAAGTTTCATTCAATATCAATTATAAGTCCTAACATCCTCAAATTTTCCTTCGCATCAAACCGACAAGTCGAGACAATCAAAGTTTCCGCATCCTAATTTTCCGAGTTCGATCATTCCTACGACATGAATTACCATGTCAGTGCTCACGCGGAACGATCGTCCCAAATCCGACGCAACGCATGTGCGAGGCTAGAGTTGCACTCGCGCAAGACAAGATCGTCGATGTTGTGGCTATCAACGTAACCATCAAGACACGATCATTTTCATCCAACATTCGTCACAATCAAAATCCTAAGTATGGCATCCAACTAAACAATAACACTTGCACGATCGTCATTCGCCGAGTCAGAGTACCCCCGAGTTATCGCTTATCGATCTTTGATACGTCTCAATACCATCAATGATATGCGTAACCTGACGATCTTCTTTTGCAACCAATTTCGAGTCGTACGAATGATGCTATCGTCCGACTGAATAATCTCCTCGATATTCAAATTTATGTTCGATCATTATCCCTCGAATCATTCACAACATCGATTTCCTCAAACCCGAATTTACGTATCGTTCATCCGTCCATCTTAAGTCATCGACCAACGTATTTCTTCAATTCGTATCATCCCTTGCTAACCCAAATCATCGAACAACATTCAATCCAAATCCTTAAAGTCATTCGCGTAACTTCAAAATTAAACCTTTCATGCACGCTATCTGCCTGTCGTACTAACTTTTCACATACGATCCATATCGATTTCTTTTATCAAGTCATTCGTTCGCTACACCTTAACTTTTTTTCGATTTGATTTATCTACTCAATCATCTTCATGTTTCATACTCGTGCAATCTCAATCCCGTGCACGTTTCGTGTACGTAAATTCTAGGTTGTTCGAATCAATTCGTCAAATCTTCAAGACTACAACTCAATCTAAGGCTTTACATACGTGCGACGCTTGCTAATTGACTCATCGATACCCCGTATCCTCAATCGATCGACATCCCTGAGGCTATCGCATACACCACTCAGGGATGAAGTCATTCAACAAATCCTCAACACTATCGTTCGAATCAAAATCGACTTCTTTAGATCTTTCTTTCGGACCATTCCTCAATATCCAAGCACGCTCATCTACATCGCACCGACGTTATCGTCGCTCAATAGTATCCCTATCGATAGTAATCCCGCTTACTCAATCAAGTTCAACCCGTTTCATGCTCGTAACATTACGAATCCCGCACTCGACTTTTCTACGGTCGACGCAACTTTGGTGTATATGCCCAGCCCGACTTAGCCAACCGTGCTTACGCGAACTATCTTTTTGATTTGTCGAAAACTGTTCTCCTATGTTTTTGCAAAATAGATAGACTTATTGTATGGACATCTCGTGGGACATTCGAGAGAGAGCGCACCAACGATATCAACATGCGGAAGCAACAATTCAGATTTTGCGAAAACAACAGAGTTAAAGAATTCAATTGATAGTCCAAGGACGTAAAGCCGTGCTCTGATACCATTATGTCACGCCCCGCTCCCGTAGGAGCGATCATCCTCGCTAAGGCGTGATGCCGTACGAGCCTAGATTGCGCTCGTGCAAGGCGGGTTCCATAACGGCCGATTCTAGCGGCTGCGACGGGGTCGTCGCACAGAAGTCCCAAGCAGAGACATTGAATAACAGCAGCGAAATTTAAAGCAAAACACAAGTCATTGCAAAACACTCTTTTATTGATATTGAAACAAAGGTTACAATGGGGCACAAGGCCAAGATTACAAGTCTCTCAAGCTCACTCAAGCTCACATTACAAGTTCACTCAGCTCTCTCTCATCTCTCAATACATGTCTTGAGCCAGCGGAAGCTTCGGAAGGCGACGTCCATACATTATGTCCCGTATAAGTCTTGAGTCCACGCGGCCGCACGCTTTGAATCGCCAAGGAACTCCGTGCCTCGACGCATCCAAGCGAGCTCCGCGCCACGAGCTTCTACCTGTGCCTGCAAATGTAAACTATGTGGATGTTAGTACTCAACTGTACTGGTGGAATGAGCTCCTCGCCCACCCATACAAAACCAATACGTTAATTTGCTTTGTGTGTAACATAGTCCCCTTTATGATTGTCTTTCTACTCTTGCCTTAGGATCAGTTTTAGGACCGACGCCTTGGCATACTTGTGTCTAAGGACCATCCCGTGCTTGCACAACGACGTTAACTCATACTTTGCCTTAGACCCTTCTCGTGCCGACAACGTTAACCTATCAAGTCGTGTTTGTCTTACGGCTTAAAATCAGAGACGCAA
The DNA here is from genome assembly GCA_029216955.1 of Iris pallida. Taxonomy (NCBI): domain Eukaryota; kingdom Viridiplantae; phylum Streptophyta; class Magnoliopsida; order Asparagales; family Iridaceae; genus Iris; species Iris pallida. The sequence goes on along the minus strand of JANAVB010039404.1, from coordinate 14,161 downwards.
CTACTCGGTGAGACTCCATTTCCACGTGACCGTGCTACAAATCCACTCATGTCGTGCCTCGCACTTCAGTGAGACTAAACCACATTGCCGCCTCGTGGCCCTTGCTACTTTGATCACCAACTGACCCAATCAAGACTTGTGAACTTAGTGTCACTCGACCAACTTTGCCTTACGGCGTTTCCTGACTTAAACTCAAGTCGACTCAGTGCCTCGCCGCTTACTAACTTTATCCATACTTGTGTTATGACAGCACGGTCGTACCTCATATTTTGAGGTCGTGTCCAGAAACTTAACGTAACTTCACCAACTTGCCCTATGGCCCTTCTCGACTTAACTCGCAACAGCTCAAGCCTAACTCATGCAACTCTATGCCAACGACTTAACACTCGACGCCACATCTCGTGCCGAAGCACGTCGCCTTCGTTGTAGCCAAATCTTAGGCCCAAACATTATGTCTTCTAACTGCATACACATTCAACTCAACTCAATCCAAAGGCACACACACGGATTGCCGCCCGTGCCGACACATCTATATGAATGGTCACTGGCATTAACTAGCCATCGTGGACATAGCCTGGCATTCGGGACCCTTGCACCGCAGGTAGCGATCCCCGATGCAAGTCCCCGACCTACCGATTGCCTATTATCCAGCTCGGCTATACCCTGTTTCCTCCTAGGCCGAGTCGGTCCCTTGGCACTGGGTTGCCGCTCGAAGAAACATCGCCCTTGTCGATAAGTTGTCATGACCACGCACCTACGCTAACTTCTAGACTTAACGTAATTGCATGGTCTCATCATCATCACATAGTTCCTTTGCTTTACTTCTTCCACTTTTTATACTTCCTTTGCAGAGCCCAAACCAGGGTTGCCTTGGCGACTGAACTACAGTCCCGACATATTTCCTCTCGGTGACTAACCATCGCTTAGACTTAACATTCTTTGAACTTAGGGAACGACTACTGCATAGCCTTCCAACTTAACTTGAACATAACGTGTTTCCTTTAAGTATCGACAGACCGTGGCTAACTTTCCACTGAACCAACCGTGGCTCGTGCCTTAAACCGACTCGTGTTCTACGCAACGCTATCGCCCGTCATACCTCATATGACGGGCCTTGGGATCGTGGGACTGTTTAACTTGACAACCGCAGAATGAGCGGGACAGCACCTGGAATGACTTAGGTCGACCTGCATAACTTTGCCTAACTTACTCAAGCCTACAACTTAACCCGAGGGACGAGCAAAAGCTATGCCAAGCCTTGCACAGTGGAACCGTGCACGCTTTATCAAGCATTTACGCGGGCGACGCCTATGACTTAGGCAAATTCATAGTTTTGTGTCGAAGACCAACTTTCCTTCTCCCAAGCCACGGGACGAAGGACCGAGTGTCATTTTCAAAGCACGCCGTGCACCAACTCTAAGCCGACCGTTGGACCTTTCCATATTCTATCTCAATTCGACCCGTCGGGATTACTCCCTTTAGCTATGTGGATTCGTCTCTTTTATTATCAAGCCTACTTGTGCAAGTTGAAAACATGCGATTTATTATGTGAAGGCAAAGATGAGGCAAGTTTATCGAAACTACTCCACCTGAGCGATGCCTTCGAGCAGTCGTTGCAAGGCTAAGTCTGAACGCCGTCGGCGTTTCGATTCCTCCGATTGACTGAGCGGGACGGGGCACTACATTGGAGCTCTGCCACTTGGCAGTGGCTTGACCACTTGGCCATTACATCGTGAGTGTAATGTATTAGCAAGTTAGATGTTAGCCTCTAAAAATTTCAGAGGTTGGTAATGGTATCCTAGTGCTAAGTGTGGGATAGGAATGATGTTAGCCTTGTGTCAATTTATACCTTTATATGTGTATATGGGGTATACAGTTAAGGGGATAGTGTTAGAGTTTGTCAAAGAAGGAATAGGTCAAGTAAGGATTGATAGAGAGAGTTTAGGCTCATATATATTTGTCTTACATATAGATATAATATACCTAGAAGTACTAAATGGTATAGCTTAGAAACATAGAGTATATTCCCAATACCCTATAAATAGCCTAATCGACCAATTTGACTTAGTTGACTAGAAGTTTGACCAAGTTGACTGGAGGTTGACTAAAGTTGACTAAGAGTTGACTTTGACATAAAATGACCTAGAATCATATATATTGCATTGTAAACTTTATTTATCATATATTGAACACTTTGTAACCTATGTTGCTCTAATAGGACTATGTGGCTCCAGTTTGGACATCTATACATATCAGTTGTTCAGGTTATCAGGCGAGTACATTTTTTGATCATTTTCATTCATGATAGTATTTATATTGCCTGCTTTAGACTACTTTACTTGATGCTGACACGTCGTTATCACGGATTGGTACTATATGGATCTTGTCGTACGATATTATCCCCTCAGTAGATACATCGGATATTTCATATGCATGTACTTTACCGTGTGCATCGTGTACTCCTTGTATTCGTGTTATTCGTGTGCAAATCGTGTGCTCTCATGTACTCTTGCGTGCTCACACGTCTTTCTTGTGCAACTAATTATCGTGTACGTAACATAACTCGATCGGATCCTTGTGTATTGATTGGGGCCGGGGGAGTAGAAGTGGTTATGTGATCATTCTTTTAGTATACTCGTGTGCAAACTCTGTAACTTAGGCGTGTGCAAATCAAGACGATTACATAACCATATTGTGCTCTAAATCACTTATATTTCACTTACAGATCTTATTTTCTATAAAACTTTCATGTACTTAGATTTGTCTATTTTAATTGTTCATGTACATCCCTCTCTACGGAGTTTCATGTATTTCATGTTCTTCATGTACATTTTTTTACAGTTCATGTATTTTATTCTACTGCTTGTTCTATATTTTCTGCCATATTTTGGATCTGTTTTGGAGAGATGTGCTCATTCCTATTCTGATTGGACTCGGTGACAAAATATTACAGATAACTTGGAGGACATTTGCACTAGCCTTTGGAGCTGACGTGGACGACACTTGCGACTTGGATCCTCAGGAGGATCCAGCTTGCACTGAGGAGACTACCCTAATTCCTAGACTAGAAAGCTAGGGCTTTATCTTATTATGTTGTCTTGAGTTTGTATCTTTCAGATGTTATGTAGTAGTGTTGATAACACTTATCTTATTTTATATCTGGTTGTATCTCACTCTGTGGATTTTATATCTATCATATCGTATCATTTATCTACCTCTAGCTTTTGTGATTGAGTTGTATCTTTTGAGATTGTCCTCCGTATGGAGAGTATATTATATTGTGTTTAGTTATGGTTGTGACCTAGAACAGTGTTCTAAACCGCCGACACTGCGGCATAGGCTGGACGTACCCACGTTCTCGTGTCCCTAAACCGGATGCGGGTCGTGACAGGAACACCATGTGATGGAATCTCGTTTCCTTTTTTCGGTCGTTCATAGCAGTAGCTCCATCACGGAGCGCAGGCTGCTCTGGGATCATTTGCTCCACATCCTCAACAACCACCCGGCCCCCTGGCTGTGCATCGGGGACTTCAACGCTGTCGTCCAAAGAGCTGAGAAGCTAGGAGGTCGCCCCCCCCCCCCCCCCCCCCCACATCTTCGACCCAAGACTTCTCCAACTTCATATTCGAAGCGAACCTGTCATCTCTCCCGTTCAGCGGCAGCGAGTTCACCTGGTGCAACATACAAGAAGCGGAACAACGTCAATACTCCCGCCTGGACAGGGCAAGCGGAACAACGTCAATACTCCCGCCTGGACAGGGCAAGCGGAACAACGTCAATACTCCCGCCTGGACAGGGCCCTTATCAACGAGCAGTGGGCGAACACCCCCCCCCCCCCCCTCCCCTCCAAACCAGACTTTCACACCTGAATTCGACCGAGTCAAATCACTTCCCACTGTTAGTAGAGATCTCCAAGAGCCAAGAAGCGGCCGCGAAGAACTTCAGATTCCTCGATCTTTGGATCCGTCATCCTCAGTTCAAGGACATTATTGCAGAAGCGTGGCTATCCCAAACCGCAGCAGACCCTTTGGTTCGGGTCCCTTTATTTACTACTAACAACTAACCTTTATCAATACTACCTCAAAAGCCCATGTTGGCCCACCTCTATTCTCAGCAAAGTGCAAGACTAGCATATAGTATCCAGGCCCAGCATCCCTGTAGCAATTTGACCCAACACTTACTTAATGAATCAACAATCAACCCCAGCATCACCTTTTTACAACCTCTCTCCCATCCCTTACAAATGGGTCCCACCGGATCCCATCTCCACTCTCAACATCCCCCCCCCCCCCCCCCCCCCCCCCCCCCCCCCCGCTACATGGACTCCACCCGACCCCACCACTTCCTCCCCTCCTCCAATCGAAGTCCGACACGTGGCAGGAGTAAAGGGATTGTAAGGATTTGGTTGTAGACTTGTAGGCATAGCATTGCTCATAAATCAACTATCCAGCCCAATACTGGCCAAACTATGCCCAAGAGTTCAACCAAATGACTTAAGCTCACAACAGTTGTCCTGAGCAAAGCCCAGTTCAAACCCCAACCTAACGGTCAAGTAACAGTGATTAATTCAAATCTGCAAAGTTGAACTCAACAGCTATGTGCATCAGTTAAATTCGAAAATGAGTTTATCACACTGGCTCACCCAGTAACCTACAGAACCTGCAACTGCTCAAATAAAACCTATATTAACCTCTATCTGCCATGTGCCAATGTTCGTGTCTCACTGCCAAACCGTGTCGTGTCCACCAATCTATCTCCTCAAATCTGGACACAGAGGTCGAACATAGGCACACACCAAACAAGTATTTCGACAAGGACTCCTCTCTTGCACCTAATCGAAGCTAATAAACAAAATCAGATAACAATTTATATACCTGCATCAATTCCTGAACAGTGTCAGTGTCGGATACACTCGAATCCGTGTCCAAGGCCACTGGATTCGCCATTTAGTCAAACACATAATATGCAAACAGAAGAACGAGTTTTCTGACGCTCCTTCGAAGTTCGATCAACATTGATCAAATTTCGAGGAAAATCAAAGAACAAACCAAAGAAAGAATTGTCATTCAGATCAAGAACCGCGAAGCCCCGCCCCCATGTACCATTGGATCAAGGTGCCCGCACGCAGGCCTGCTCGATCCAACGCTCGATCCAACGGTCGAGAGCGACGGACTCCCGCAATATATATATATATATATATATATATATATATATATATATATATATATATATATATATATATATATATACACACACACACACACACAGAAAACCCTTCTGAAATTTCCCCGTTGACAGTAAGGTTATTCTTTTGTAATGAATGGTCCCTGAACTCGGTCTCATCACATGACATTCACATTACAATATAAAAGACACCTATACCCCGCCTCTACAAATAAATTTGTCTACTGGCCTGGTGAAGAACTTTCTTGGTTGTGGCCATAGTGATATGGTCAAACAAAGCACGAGTCCAAATCAGTGCTTTAAAACTCGGCCGAACCAGACAGGACAACGGATCAAACCAGTTCAACCTGTTAATTCACTCACTGGATTAATCTAAGTGGTTCAAGTTCGACCGCAATCAATTTTTGAAAAGATACCAACCCAGACCGGAAAGACAAACGGTTCATGGGTCAACTGGTTGAACTGGTCGATCTGGTCCAATTTTTATAACGTTTGTCCAAATGGTACCATTACAAAGGTCATAATAGTAGAAAAGTTTGAAGCTCAAAAGACTTGAAAAAATGTTGCAGCACGAACATGAGAAACAAGAATTGCAGCCGCTTTCATTTCGTCAATAGAAATATTGTAACATGTTAACAAGTACGTATATCCCTGATTCCAGTAAGCATTCAGAAAATGAACCTCCCCGGAGCCTGCATCCTCTCTAACAATGCATATAAAGACCAATTGAAACCTCTTCAGTTGGTTCAATAGAATTATGCTACAAGTTCGCAAGTTTTGTACATCTCTGAATCGTAAGTGCTGCGAAACAAAAGAACTTTCTCCTTGGTAATCACCTGCTTAACCTTTCCAGTCTCCGAAGACGAACTTCCTCCAGACTTGGCTCTCTGGAATTATTTGGTGACTGAACAGGAGTGAACTCACGGGCATACCTTTCTGTGCTGCACATTTCACATGCATCAAGAAACTCGGAGTTATCAAAGGTGCAGATTGGGCACCTCCAGACACCAGATATATGTCTTCCTCTCGGAGGTGACTGCCTCCAACTCTCCTCCCTCCTCCGGATGTCCCTAGGCGCCAAGGCGAAAAACCATCTCTGAACAAACTGCAAAGGCCACATTGCTATTCCAGTAAACTTCCGAATCAGAACTGTTAGAGGGTTGGGCCCTGCCAAAGAATTTCTCAACCAGAGATACAGGAGTCCAGCAAGTATTCCACTGAGATGACCAAGAAAAGAAGCCTCGGGCACAAACATCTGAATAAGGATTAGCTCGGCCCATGCAGCATGGCTCGATGGAACTTCCACTCCATACACATTAGTAGAACCATCAGACACTGAATTGAGGACCACCTTCATGCCAAAGAGGACACCAGAGAATCCAACAGCATACTGTCTATAATATGGAGTCTCGTAATCAAAAAACAGGAGTAAGCTTTTGGCTAGACCCAACATAATACCTTGGGACATACCAAGTAATGCGGTAACCATTAACGCAAACTCCTTACTACCCATCAAAGTCTCCAGCTGAACACCCTTCCACAAAAGGGACAACATGTTGTAGAATATGTGGGTTTCATCCATGTGGTAGAAAGGTGACAAGAAAAGGCGCTTAAGGTCCCCATACTGCATAGAAAGAATCCAACTATCAAGACAAGTGAAGGGAATAGCAGAACAAATATGACATTGTATGTACCAAGTAGAATGAATGATAATTCAAATCTTGTTATGTTGCATACCAAGGAAAGAACAACCATTTTGTGCCAGATGTGGCCTCCTTACATGGTTTGACATAGTAAAAGATGATTTGGTTCTCAAGAAATTCCTTCTGCTATGAGACTATCTGCAGCAAGTCACCTGCTTCGAAATGATTCTTTTTTTTTCCTTTTCTTTTTTGAAATGGTATATTGGCAGAGATCCGTGTTTATCATGTACAAAAACTTCTATTTTTTTTTATTTTAGACTTCATTTTAAGTAAGGATAAAAAACTATGAATTGGATATTATATTCAGCCAACTACCAATGGGGTTATAAGAATGAAACCTGATTCTTGTGTATATTTTGAAACATAGGTAGTATATTCTTACAGAATATGTAAAAGGTTTCGGTTCTTTTGAAATCTTATTGTGAAAGTTCCAGAATAAGCTCTGTGATGGCCAATCCAGTTTAAAAGTTTAGAACTGATTGATGGCTTGTAATGGGCTTGAAGCCTTGAATATATTCAGAATTGTAACAGTTGTATATAGTTCAAGATAAAGATATATTATCCTTTCTCTCCTTTCAATCACAAAAAGAGAACAAAAAGAATCATGAATAGTCTAATTTTCTAAATTACTGGAGAGGGTTAGTGATGCAAATGTGGCAACATTATATTAAAGATAGAAGTGCGGACACAAGAAGAGAGAACTCTAAAAATGTGAACATTGAAAATCCAGGATGTGGATAAATTAAACTATCATTATAACCTACATACATACTACATAGAGAACTTGAATATGACTTGGTGAATGGTTAAAAATCTAGTGGTGGAAAGTAAGCTTCTTTGACTTCCCTATTTATATTGGTAACCTTTAATTTATTAAACAAATAGAGAAATAGTCATCAGCGAATACTTCATTTTGGCAGAGATGTTACTTTCTTTTACTGGCAACAGATTATTTTATTCTTGTTTATTGAACCATTCGGATGTAGACAAAATACTAATGCTAATGTTTCATTTTAGAAAGAAAAATGTGAACATTTTAACAGACAATTGGAAACATGTTATTGACTGCAATTAACAAACTGCCTTCTGCAGTATCATTCACCGAAAAGGAGATTATGGAGAAAATATATTCAAATAATTCCAAACTGGTTGACAAAAAAATAAAATCCTTAATTGAGCTCACAAATGGAATGTCGACAAAGAATTGAATGAATTTATGTGTGGAGGTGTGTGTGTGACAAAGAGCGATTGTGTTTTGAATGCAAGATTATGTTTTTTTAAAAATGGAATGAATTTTATGTGCGCCGTGAGGATGGAAAGAAGAGCTTAAGAAAATAAAGGGTCCATACCTTCTCTCAAACAAGTAAAATTTTGTTCAAGATATGTATGCAGTCCTTTTACCTCTGTACGCTTGTTATTACCAAAGTTCGCAGAATATTATCGGATATCGGACCCTTCCTATGAGTATCGGGATCAGTATTATCGACAGCGATGGCTGTTTCAGATCGGAGTATCTGATTTTTTGGTATCGAAAAAAAAAAATTAAATATATTTAGGCATAATTTTAAGTATTTTATGTGTTGTTTCTTAGTAGTTTTGAAATGGAATGAAATGAAACGTTAGTCACCCTTACCGATTGCTTTACCTACGATAGATAAGTTTTCTTCTTTTACATGCTTTTGTAACCTTAATATGCTTTTACGTCCTTGTTGATTGGTCTTTTTCGTTCAATTTTCTTTGCCGAATTGACTGAAAAAGGGACTCACAATATCAATATTGGTCGGTATCAGTCAGTATCGGATCGGAATATGCCAAACCGCATCGATATCGGTCTTATCGAACCAGTATCGGCCAATACCACAAATACTGGTTATTACATTATACTAGTTGATAAGGGTCGAAAAAAGTTGGTTTCTAACATAGATTGGGGAGAAATTTTTGGAATCTAAGGGTTTCAAAATCAGGAAATGAAAACAAAGTAGATGAATATAACTTCAAGCAATAGTCAATAAGAAACTAGGAAGTCCATGTTAGTGGACAAGAGATACCTAGCACTGATATTTTTTTGGAATTTACAATCATCCATTCATCTTTATAATAGGTAAAAAAAATTAACTCAAGGTACCCATTCCATGACAAATACTAACTTACCCACTAATTTTGTTCCTTTAGTGGGTCTAGTATCTCTGACAATTGCAATGGCTTCTTTGTTTCTTCGTGTCCAAGAGAATAAGATTGTCTAGATCCGAGGGGGCAAAATTGTATCAATTTTTTCAAATGTTGGCAAGATTGAGAAGGATGTTGTTCCTGTTCTTTCTTTTTTAATAAAAGAGAAGGATGACATTCATAAAATCAAAAGATCATTTCCAAATGGAGGAATCATTATGGAGTACTATTTGAACTTGAAGTCGAAAGAAAATTCCTACAAGACGGTTATAAGTTCGGTCATGCTTTATGGATTTTAATGACATACCGAAAAGTTAGGTGGCACAATTGAGGTTATCGGATAAGAGAAATTGTCTATGGTTATTGACATGTGCAACCTAAAGTAATAGATACACTAGCTAGGAGCGAAAAATATTATTTAAAGGCTTCTAAGCACCAAAAGTTAGAATCTCGTGTCCTATCGTGTCAGACCGACACGTATTGAGCATCATATATAATCCAAAATACACTAGGACACGCAAAATCAAAGTTGTGCCGTGTTGTCTTTTACATTTTTTTTCCCTTTTCTTTCTTGGGCAACACAGATTGAAGGAGTTTATCTAATAGTTAAAAGGAGGGTCTGGACCCTCTCCTGTACACTATCCATAGAGGGGGAAGGATTCTTCATTAATTTCAGATCAAGTTGCGAAAAAGCGTGGACACACCGAAACACACCAGGACACGCCACAATTGATGTCGTAATCTGTGTCGGACACGCCACAATTGATGTCGTATGCAGGAGTAGATCAGGAGTACGAATAGTAGATCCAACTATAGTAACCAAAGATCCCTACTTTATTCCATAATAATCCTTATAAAGCAAGAAAGAAGTTTCCTTTATATCAATTTAAGAAAATTTTAAAGAAAAGATAAGAAAGAGAGCTTGAGAAACAAATTTACTGACCTTGAGGATGAGATGGGAGTTGAAGGAGACCTGATCGATGGTGGGGAGGTGCCTGTCGAGTGGGCCGGGGCGGAGGTAGAGGAGGGTGTTGGCGAGGAGGAGCCCCGTCGTCACCGGCGGCTTCCAGCCGAGCCGGTGGTACTGGCTCGCCACGTGGAGCGCCAGGATTGGCAGCACCCTTCCCCTTCGGTTGCTGCTGTAGTACCCATCCATTCTCTCTCTCTCTCTCTCTCTCTCTCTCTCGTCTCTGTAGGGTTAGGAATTTTGATTTGGGTGTATAAATGGCTTTGCTTATATGCCAAGGAAGAAGAAAGGGGAATAACAAAGAAGAAGTGTCCAGAAGGGTCTAAAACAATTTTTTTTTTTTTTTTTTGCTAAATTAGATACCCTCAACTATTCATAATTTTCAACTTGATACCCTCAACTTTGATAGATACTAACTTAATACCCTATCTCAACTAATATTTTTAAGTTTATACCCAAAAAAGAATTTGTTTCTAAAATACCCCCACCCCTATCCCTTGGCTGCTACTCCTCAACACCCCCTCCCCCCAACCCAACCCTCGACGGCCATTACCAACACCCCCCCCCCCCCCCCCCCCCTCCCCTCCCCCCCGGCCATCCCCCTCCCTCCCTTCAACCCGGCCCCGACAAACCCCTCCCTCACGGCTGGTACTTGCCCCCCCACCCCCCGGCGGCCATCCCCCCTCCCCTCCCCTCGGCACCGACCACCCCCCCTACCCACCCCCGGCCCCGACGACCCTCTACCCGGCTCCGGCCCTGCTCCCCCGTCCGATCGTGCGTGCTCGCCGCCCGCCGGCCACCCGCAGCGGAGAGGGGGGAGAGGGGGTTGTGGGAGAAGAGAAGGCAATTTGGTCCAAAAAAATCTCAGGGTATCAAGTTGGTACCTATAAAAGTTGAGGGTATTAAGTTGAAAAATGTGATAGTTGAGGGTATCAAGTTACTATTTAGCCTCTCTTTTTTTGATAATTTAGCAAATGCTCTTATTCCAAATATTGAAACGCATATGCCTCTAGTAACTTTTTTTATCTAGCAAATGTTCCATTTTTATCTAAAAAATAAAAAATTTAAGATAAACCTCCACTTTTTATTTATTTTCCTACTGTGTTTACATAGGATATTTGCTAGATAAAAAAATAGTGAGAATATATGCTAGTTTTAACATTTAGAATGAGAATATTTGCTAAATTATTCCTATTTTTTTAGATAACATGGATATTGATATTTATATTGGACTAGGGAGGGCCGTGATAGCCTGCTAGCCCACAAAAAAAAAAGAAAACTCCAACCCGGACACTAATATGGTTCTATCTACAATAAAACTAGTATGTATTAAATGTTATTCTTAACAAAATATTTGAACAAATTTGGAAGAAGTAAGAAGAAAATAGGAGAGAAATCTCTTATTGGTGTGATCTATATTAGCGTTTGATTTCCAAATTGTTCGACATTAGAATTTGGATCTCCAAATCACCGTTCACTAACCTAGATAACAGTGATTTGGAGACCCAACACTAACGTAGGACAATTTGGAGACCCAAATCCTAATAACAACTATTATGTGAGATCCTATGACTAAAGAATCCTTTAATCTAAATTGGTCGCTGTTCAAGTGACCCGGTCCGACCAAATCCGGCCAAACCGGTCAAAATTGGACCGGGCCGGCCCAAACTGGCCATTACACGCCTTGCCAGGTTTGATTGTCATGGTGAAAGAATCCGTAGCACAATACTTTGGTGTGTACTATGGCATTGTGTCAAACTTCCTACTTTGAAGCCGGAGAAATCTCTTGTGGAGGAATCAATCAGCAAGAGAGAATAGTGTGATATATTGTTCGTATTCTGATCTTTCAGAACATTCTGCTTGCTTGAATACTAGACCTTGAATGAGAACGAGCGGTTCATATATAGATGACATTTGATGATTATAGAGTTCCCTATGTAATCCAAGGCTATCATTTTATCTTTTTTCAGTTCATTTAGCAATTCTTTATGAAATTGTAGCTTCTACGGACTATTTCGATATTATATAAGAGCATAGCTCAAATCTATGCTATACTTTATGGCCTCGTTTGGTTCACGGATTCAAGAAATCCGGAAAGGAAATTTGTTCCTTTTCTTTGTTTGGTAGTCATAAATTTGGGAACACTTTCTGACATGGGAGAAAATAGGAGTAAAAATGGTTCCTCTCATGACCCATGGGATTTATTTTTCCTCCTCCTTTCCCAACATTAATTACCAAACATTATGATAAAAGTAGCATTGATTTATTACCTATTTTACCAATTAACTCTTTATTATAATTATGTTGACATTGGATATTGTTGGAACAATGATATTTTTTTCTTTCCTTTCCTACACCAACCAAACATAGGAAAGGAAATTTGATAGGAATTATACTTTTCCATCCCCATGGAAAATACATGGGAATTGATTTCCTTTCCGTGAACCAAACGAGGCCTATGAGTTATCTGATATCATATATAAGTAAATATAGATCAGTCTTGGCATTGTCCTACTCTTTCTTCGCAATCACTTCCGATGCAACGTGCGGAGGTTGCAGGCGAGGTAGACCTTGGCGAAGCTGTTGTCAGGGCCGACTCGGAGGATTGGATTGTCTTAGCCGGAGCTGATTTTGGTTGCCATTATCCTATTGAAACATGTAGGTTTAATTTGGATTTGGATTGAACCTAGTCCTATAAAACCAAATAGCCTGGAAGGTTAAGGTTGTCTAAGTCTTATCAGACTCACCCCAAGGTCGGTTCTGGTTGTTGTGGCGTAGGAAGTGGCCCAGCTCGTAGCACCCATGGAAGAGGCTCCTCGAGTAGACGAGGGGAAGGTGAACTATACAGAAGTAAAAAAAAATTATTGTGACTACAAAATAAATTTCTCACCAAAAGTGATGCAAAAAGATTACGACCAAATAACAATTCTTGTCAAAACTTAAATGCAAAAATCTTTTGTGATACAAATATAACATCATTGCAAAAATACGATACAAAAGGATATTTTACAATCAACATATAAAAGCGTCGCAAAAATATTTTCATTATAAAAGCCATGTTTGGTATCGACCGTCACTAGTGACGCACAATTGGTATAGACCTTCTTCGCTAGAAGGTGACACACAAACCTATTTTCTAATAGTGAATTAAAAAACATCACAACCCAAGCGCACCTCCAATCACGACTCTCTTGTTTAAGTACCGAATAGTACTACTAAGAAAAAGTCGCAGTTCACTATATTTGCAAGTTATATTGCAAGTACTTCTCTTGTTCCTTGCTCCCTCCTCCTTGAACTGTTACGTATATTGAGTACTTGCATCGCTAATCTTCTCTCTCAAATTTAATTTAATTTAATTTAGTAGCAAACAAGTCCAAGGGAAATTGAAAATGATAATAAGTTCATGGAAAAAAGTGTAAGAGAAATTGCTTGGTCTTGAGTAATTTAATTATGTTTGCTACAAAATTGAAAATGATAATAAGTTCATGGAAAAAAAAGTGTAAGAGAAATTGCTTGGTCTTGAGCATCAGTAGGGAGTCTCTCCATTGGAGAGCAGTTTGGCATATATTGTGTAGAACAAAGTGGAAAAAGTATGGGCAAGAGAAACTGACAACCAGTTCATAATTCAAAGATTACTGTTGCGCATTGCTCACTGATTCAATTTTATGTAGGACTTGCTGTCCCTTTCGGTGTGTGAAATGTTATGTAGTCAAAAAAAAAAAAAATCAGAAATCAATATATTTTTATTAAATTTATAAAAAATATATATATAATATTTGGTAAATATATAAACATTTTCGAAAATATATAATTCATATAAGAATATAATATTTTTATTGATAATTAAATATATTTAACAATTGTTATTCTTTATTTGTAATTTCTTATAATATCGTTGGTTAATATAATAGACTCATATAAATTAATTAGTTATAGATTAATTGGTTAATATGATTCAAATCCTATTGACTCCTCCATTTTTTTTTTACTAATAGATTAATTTTTGTAGATTTCGATTCGAACTCAACTTACAAGGATCTAGATCCCACCAGAACCCCACTGGAACCAACTTTAACCCCAAACCAGACCTGGCCCTAATCCGAACTGATCATGACCCGATTCGAACCGACACGAGCAGAAC